>JAUUDZ010043960.1:0-50584 GCA_032361705.1 Panulirus versicolor | reverse complement strand
ACTAAATATATCATAATCTCTAATCATTTTTGTATATGATGTTCAAATTTTGTTTCCTCACTTTTTGTTAACATTAATTCTGTTGCATCATTTAAGCTCATCCATATTCCTTACACAAGACCTCATACCCCTGATTCTGAGGCCTCATCCATATCCCTTATACAAGACCTAATACTCCTGAATGCATCATAATATCTAAAAAAGAATATTGTTTATCGGTTTGCCTCGACCGTCTAAATATTTTTCTACTCAGTAAACTGTTTGCAGGAGGGTTTATATTGTTTACCTCACCCATCTGGTGCAGTGGTCCGTGTACAGAGACCCTCCCCCTGCGATCCTGGTGCCCTCTACCGATACCACAGTGGTACTGCCATGGCCCTCGGACTATGGTAATATTTTCTCAATGGGGAGCTGGCACCATTTACCTTGCTATTACACTCACCCAGGAGTCGTAGCATCCTGTATGATTATACAGTCTTATCATCCTCTCTTCTGACCAGGCAGCATACTAGGAAATACTACAGAGACATATCCTTTCCTAAGAGAATATTGTTCTCTCAACCATACTGCTATGGTAATACCCTACCCCTGGGAACGTGGCGCCCACTATTCACTATACTGAGTGCGGCATTACCATTCCATTGAAGACCTGGCAACCTCTAAAGTGCTGTATGCTATACTTCCCTGCCACTGGAAACGTGGCACCTTCTACTGTATTGTGTCCTATACATCCCTCCCACTGGAGACGTAGCACGGTCTACAGCACTGTGTCCTATACTTCCCTCCCACTGGAGACGTGAAGCCTTCTACAGTACTGTGTCCTATACTTCCCTCTCAGCGGAGACGTGGCACCTTCTACGGTACTGTCTGCCATACTTCACTGCCATTGGAAACGTGGCATCTTCTACGGTATTGTGTGCTATAATTCCTTCCTACTGGAGACGTGACACTTTCTACAATACTGTTTCCTCTACTTCCCTCCCACTGGAGACGTGGCACCTTCTACAGTACTGTGTACTATACTTCCCTGCCACTGGACACATGACACCTTCTAAGGTGCTGTGTGCTATACTTCCCTACCAGTGGAGACGTGCTACCTTCTATAGTATTCTGTGCTATACTTAACGGCCGCTGGAGACGTGGCATCTTGTACTGTACTGTGTGCTATAATTCCCTACCACTGGAGATGTGGCACATCCAAAGAACTGTGTGCTATACTTCCCTGTCAATGAGGACGTGGCACCTTCTATTATACTGTGAGCTATACTTTACTGTCGTTTGAGAATTGCCATCTTCCACAGCGTTCAGTTTTATAGTTCCCTACCACTGGAGACGTGGTACCTTCTACAGTACTGTGAGCAATACCTCCCTGCCACTGCAGACGTCGTACCTTCTACAGTACTGTGTACTACACTTTCCTACCACTGGACACGTGGTACCTTTTACACTTCTGTGTGCTAAAATTCCCTGCCACTGGAGACGTGGCACCTTCTACAGTACTGTGTGCTAAACTTCCCTGCCACTGGAGACGTGGTACCTTCTACAGTACTGTGTTATACTTCCCTATCACTGGAAATATGATATATTCTATAGTATGGGGTACTCTACATCCCTTTCACCGGAGACGTGGTAATTTCTGCTTTACTGTGTGCTATACTTCCCTGCCACTGAAGACGTGCCACCTTCTACAGTATTGTGCGCTATATTTCCTGCCACTGTACACGTGGTACCTTCTACGGTACTGTGTACCATGCTTTCCTGTCGCTGGAGACATGGTACCTTCTACATTATAATGTGCTATAATTCCCTGTCACTCCAGGCGTAGTAACTTCTGCAGTACTGTGTACTATACTTCCCTCCCACTGGACAAGTAACACCATCTACGGTTCTGTGTGCTATACTTCCCTGCCACTAGAGATATGGCACCTTCTACAGTACTGTGTGCTATATATCCCTGCCACGGGAGACGTGGCACCTTCTACAGTGCTGAGAGATATACTTCCCTCCCAATAGAGACGTGGCACCTTTTACAGAAGTGTGTGCTATACCTCACTGCCAATGGAGACGTGGTACCTTCTACAGTGTTGTGTGCTATAATTCCCTCCTACTGGAGACGTGACACCTTCTACAGTATTGGGTGCTATACTTACTTTCCACTGGAGACGTGGCATCTTCTACAGTACTGTGTGCCATACTTCAAAGCCACTGGAAACGTGGCACCTTCTACAATGTTGTGTGCTATAATTCCCTCCGACTGAGAACGTGACATCTTCTACAGTACTGGGTGCTATACTTCCCTCCCACTGGAGACGTGGCACTTTTTGCAGTACTGTGTACTATACTTCCCTGCCACTGGAGACGCGACATCTTCTACAGTACTGTGTACTTCACTTGGCCGTCACTGGAGAATTGCAACCTTCTACATTGTTCAGTGCTGTAATTCCCTACCACTGGAGACATGGTACCTTCTACAGTACAGTGCTATACTTTCCTGCCACTGGACACGTGACACCTTATAAAGTGTTGTGTGCTATACTTCCTTACCAATGGAGACGTTCTACCTTCTATAGTACTATGTGCTATAATTCCCTATCACTGGAGACGTGGCAGATTCCAGAGAACTGCGTACTATACTTCCCTGTCAGTGAAGACATGGCACCTTCTACTATACTGTGTGCTATACTTTAATGTCATTGGAAAATTGCCAATGATTCCCTACCACTGGAGACGTGGTACCTTCTACAGCACTGTGTGCAATTCCTCCCTGCCACTGCAGACGTCGTACCTTCTACAGTACTGTGCGCTATACTTCCTTACCACTCGACACGTGGTACCTTTTACAGTACTATGTGCTATACTTCCCTGCCACTGGAGACGTGGCACCTTCTACAGTACTGTGTGTTACACTTCCCTATTAGTGAAACCTGATATATTCTACAGTACGGGATACTATACGTCCCTCCCACTGGAGACGTTGTACCTTCTGCTTTACTGTGTGCTATACTTCCCTGCCACTAAAGATGTGCCACCTTCTACAATACTGTGCGCTATACTTCATTGACATTGCATACGTAGTACCTTCTACAATACCGTGTGCTATACTTCCCTGCCATTGGAGACGTGACACCTTCTACAGTACTGTGTGCTATATTTCCGTGCCACTGTATATGCGTTACCTTCTACAGTACTGTACACCATGCTTTCCTGTTGCTGGAGACATGGTACCTTCTACAGTATCATATGCTATACTTTCCTGTCACTGCAGACGTGGTGATTTCTACACTACTGTGTACTATACTTCCCTCCCACTGAACACGTGACACCTTCTTCAGTACAGTGTGCTATACTACACTGCCAATGGAGACATGGCACCTTTTACAGTACTGTATGCTATACTTCCATGCAACTGGAGACGGGGAACCCTCTACACTACAGAGTGCTATATTTCAGCCCCACTGCAGACGTTACACCTTCTACAGTAGAGAGTGCTATACTTCCCTGCCACTGCAGACGTAGCACCTTCTAGAGAACAGTGTGCTATACCTTCCTGCCACTGGAAGTTGTGTGCTATAATTCCTGCCACTGGAGATGCGGCACCTGCAGTACTGTGTGCTATACTGCCCTGCCACTGGAAACGTGACACCTTCTACGGCACTGTGTGCTATACTTCTCTGCCACTAAAGATGTGGCATCTTCTACTGTGCTGTGTGCTATACATTCCTGCCACTGGAGACGTGACACCTTCTACACTATTGTGTGCTATACTTCCCTTCCACTGGAGAAGTAGTACCTTCTACAGTAGTTTGCTATACTTTCCTACCACTGGAGAGGTGGCATCTTCTGCAGTACTGTGTGCTATACTTCCCTGCCACTGGAGACATGATACCTTCTACAGTTCTGTGCACTATACTTCCCTACCACTGGAGTCGTGGTACCTTCTAAAGTGCTTTGTGCAATACCTCCCTGCAACTGGAGAAGTGGCACCTTCTACAGTGTTTTGTGCCATACTTCCCAGCCATTGGATTCTTGGTACCTTTAATAGTACTGTGTGCTATAATTAACTACCACTGGAGACGTGACACCTTCTACACTACTGTGTGCTATACTTCCTTGCCAATGGAAACGTGGTACCTTCTACAGTACTGTTCGTTATACATCCCTGCTACTGAAGATGAAGTACCTTCTGCATTACTCTGTACTATAATGCTTCCCTACCACTGCAGACGTAACACCTTCAGCAGTACTGTGTGCTATACTTCACTGCCACTGCAGACATGATACCTTCCACAGAACTGTGTGCTATAATTCCCTGCCAATGGAGACGTGGTACCTTCTACAGTACTCTGTGCTATACTTCCATGAAACTGGATGCGTGGAATCTTCTACAGTACTATGTGCTATAATTCCCTGCCACTGCAAACGTTACTCCTTCTCCATTACTGTATGTTATAATTCCCTGCCACCAGAGATATGGCACATTCTAGAGAGGTATGTGCGATACTTCCGTCACTGGAGACGTGATATCTTCTACAGTACTGTGTTGTATATTTTCCTGCCACTGGAGACGTGGCACCTCCTACAGTGCTGTGTGCTACATTTCCATGACGCTGGAAACGTGGCCCTTCTACACTACTGTGTGCTATACTTCCCTCTCAATGGAGACGTGGCACCTTCTACATAAGTGTGCAATACTTCCTTGCCGCTGGAGACGTGGCACCTTCTAAAGTACCGTGTGCTATATTTCCCTCCCACTGGAGACGTGGCACCTTCTACAATACTGTGTGCTATACTTCCCTCCCACTGGACCCGTGGCATCTTCTACGGTTCTGTGCCCTATACTTTCCTCCCACTGGAGACGTTAAACCTTCTACAGTACTGTGTCCTATATTTCCCTCCCACTGGAGCCGTAGCATCTTCTACAGTACTGTGTGCGATACTTCATTACCACTGGAGACGTTGTACCTTCTACACTGTTGTGTGCTATACTTCCCAGCCACTGGAGACGTGGAACCTTCTACAGTATTGTCAGATATACTTCCTTCCCAATGGAGGCGTGGCACCTTTTACAGTATTGTGTGCTATACTTCACTACCAATGGAGACGTGGTACCTTCTACAGTATTGTGTACTATACTACCAAGCCACTGGAGACGCGACACCTTGTACAGCACTGTGTGCTATTCTTCACTGTCATTGGAGAATTGCAACCTTCTACAGTGTAGAATGCTGTAATTCCCTACCACTGGGGACGAGATAACTTCTAGAGTTCTATGTGATATATTTCCATGCCACTAGAGACGTAACACCTTCGAAAGTAGTGTTTGGTATACTTTCCTGCCACTGGAGACGTGGCACCTTCTACACTACTGTGTGCTATACTTCCCTGCCACTGGACACTGACACCTTCTAAGGTGATGCGTCCTATATACTTCCCTACCATTGGAGATGTGGCACTTTCTCTATTACTGTGCGCTATAATTCCCTCCCACTGCAGACGTGGTACCTTCTACAATATTGTGTGCTCTGCAGACGTGGTACCTTCTACAATATTGTGTGCTCTGCAGACGTGGTACCTTCTACAGTACTGTGTGCTTCACTTCACGGCCACTGGAGAATTGGCACCTTCTACAGTACTGTGTACTATAATTCCCTACCACTAAACACGTGGCAGCTTCCAGAGTACTGGTGCTATACTGCCCTGCCACTGAAGACGTGGCATCTTCTACAGTACTGTGTGCAATACTTCCCTGCCACTGCAGACGTGGTACCTTCTACAGTATTATGTACCATACTTCCATACTTCTGGACACGTGGTACCTTCTACATTACTGTGTGCTATATTTCCCTGCCACTGAAGACGTGCCACCTTCTACAGCGCTGTGGGCTATACTTCCCTGCCACTGCATACGTGGTACCTTCTACGGTACTGTGTGCTATACTTCCCGGCCATTGGAGACGTGACACCTTCTACAGTACTGCATACCATAATTCCGTGCCACTGTATGCGTGGTACCTTCTACAGTACTGTGTACCATGCTTCCCTGTGTGCTACTTACCTGCCACTGGAGATGCGGCACCTACAGTACTGTGTGCTATACTTCCCTGCCACTGGAGACGCGGAACTTTCTACAGTGTTCTGTGCTGTACTTCCTTACCACTGGAGACATAATACCTTCTACAGTATTGTGTGCTATACTTCCCTGCCACTGGAGACGTGGAACCTTCTACAGTGTTCTGTGTTATACTTCCCTACCACTGGAGACAAAATACCTTCTACCGTGCTGTGTGCTATACTTCCCTTCCACTAGAGACGTGAGACCTTCAACAGAACTGTGTGCTATACTTCCCGCCTCTGTAGACTTGGCACCTTCTACAGTACTTTGTGCTACACTTCCCTGCCATTGGAGACGTCCACCTTCTACAATGCTGTGTGCTATACTTACCAGCCCCTGGAGACGTGACATCTTCTCCAGTACTGTGTCCTATACTTCACTGCCATTGGCGAAGTGGCACCTTTTAAAGTGCTGCCTGATATATTTTCTTCCTATTGGTGACTTGGCACCATCTACAGTACTGTTTGCTATACTTCCCTGAAAGTGAAATCATGGCAGCATCTACATCACTGTATGATATACTTCCCTGCCACTGGAGACGTGACACCTTCTACAGTGCTCTTTATTATACTTCCCTGCCAATTTTGACGTGATACCTTCTACAGTACTGTGTGCTATACTTTCCTACCATTGAAGACGTGGCACGCTCTACATTACTATGTGCCATACTTCCCTGACACTGGAGACGTGGTATCTTCTATAATATTGAGTGCTCTGCAGATGTGGTACCTTCTGCAGTGTTATATGCTATGCTTCCCTCCCACTGGAGACATAGTACCATCTACCGTACTCTGTGCTATACTTTTCTACCACTGGACACGTGGCACGCTCTACAGTACTGCTACACTTCCCTGGCCCTGAAGACGCGGCACCTTATTCAGTGTTGTGTGCTATACATCCCTGCCACAGAAGACATGAGAACTTCTACTCTATTGTATGCTATACTTCCCTACCTCTGGAGAAGTGGTACCTTCTACAGTACTGTTTGCTATACTTTCCAACCGCTGGAGACGTGGCACCTTCTACAGTACTGTGTGATATACTTCCATGCCACTGGAGAGACGGTACCTTTACAGTACTGTGTACTATACTACCCTACCACTTCAGACGTGGTACTTTTTACAGTGCTCTGTGCTATATTTCCTTACCACTGGAGACATGGCACCTTCTACAGTAGTGTGTGTTATACTTCCCTACCACTGGAAACTTGATACATTCTATAGTATGGTGCACTATGCGTCTCTCCCACTGGGGACGTGGTACTTTTGGCTTTACTGTGTGCTATACTTCCCTGGCACTGAAGACGTGGTACCTTCTACAGCGCTGTGTGCTATACTTCCCTGCCGCTGGAGACGTGGCATTTTCTGCAGTGCTGTGTTACATGCTTCACTGCCACTGGAGACGTGACACCTTCCACAGTAGTGTGCTATTCTTCCCTGCAACTTTAGACGTAGCACCCTCTACAGAACTGTGTGCTATACTTCCCTGCCACTGCAGATGCGGCATCTTCTACTGTACTATGCGCTATACTTCCCTTCCACAGGAGACGTGACACCTTCTAAGGTGTTGTGTGATATACTTCCCTGCAACTGGAGACGTGACGCCTTCTCCAGTACCGTATGCAATACTTCCCGTCACAGGAGACGTGGCACCTTCTACATTACTATTTGCTATTCTACCCTGCCTCTGGACGCGTGGCATCTTCTACAATACTGTGTGCTATACTTCCCTGCCACTGGAGGCGTGACACCTTTTACAGCATTGTGTGCTATACTTCCCTACCACTGAAGACGTGGTACCTTCTACAGTAGCGTGCTATACTTCCCTGCCAAAGGAGACATGGCATATTCTACAGTGCTCTGTGCTATACTTCCTTACCACTGGAGACATCGCACCTGCAGTACTGTGTGTTATACTTCCCTACCACTGGAAACGTGATACATTCTATAGTACGGTGCACTACACGTCCTTCCCACTGGAGGACGTGGTACCCTCTGCTTTACAGTGTGCTATACTTCCCAGCCACTGAAGCTGTGGTACCTTCAAGAGTACTGTGTTCTATACTTCCCTACCACTGGAGACGTGGCACCTTCTACAGTGTTTTGTGTTATGCTTTCCTGCCATTGGATACGTGGTACCTTTAACAGTACTGTGTGCTATTCTTAACTACCACTGGAGTGGCACCATCTACACTATTGTGTGTTATACTTCCCTGCCAATGGAGACATGGTACCTTGTACAGTAATGTTTGCTCTGCTTCCCTGCCACTGGAGACGAGGCATCTTCTACAGCACTGTGCGCTATACTTCCCCGCTGCTGTAGATGCGGTACGTTCTACATTACTGTATACGATTATGCTTCCCTACCACTGGAGACGGGACACCTTCTGTACTGTGTTCTATACTTCCCTGCTACTGCAAACATGATACCTTCTACAGAACTGTGTTATATACTTCCCTGCCACTGGAAACGTGGTACCTTCTACAGCACTCTGTGCTATACTTCAGTGCAACTGGATACGTGGAACCTTCTACAGTACTGTATGCTATACTTCCCTGCCCCTGCAAACGTTACACCCTCTCCATTACTGTATGCTATACTTCCCTGCCACTAGAGATATGGCAAATTCTAGAGAGGTATGTGCTATACTTCTCTGTCACTGGAGACGTGACATCTTCTACAGTACTGTGTTGCATATTTCCCTGCCACTGGAGACGTGGCACCTCCTACAATGCTGTGTACTATACTTTCATGCCGCTGGAAACGTGGCCCTTCTACACTACTGTGTGCTATACTTCCTTTCCAATGGAGACGTGGCACCTTCTACAGTAGTGTGCAATACTTTCCTGCCGCCGGAGACGTGGCACCTTCTAAAGTGCCGTGTGCTATACTTCCCTCCCACTAGAGACGTGGCATCTTCTACAATACTGTGTGTTATACTTCCCTCCCACTGGAGACGTGGCATCTTTTACGGTTCTGTCCTATACTTTCCTCCCACTGGAGATGTTAAACCTTCTACAGTACTGTGTCCTATACTTCCCTCCCATTGGAGCCTTGGCATCTTCTATAGTACTGTGTGCGATACTTCATTACCACTGGAGACGTGGTGCCTTCTACAGTGTTGTGGGCTACACTTCCCAGCCACTGGAGGCGTGGCATCTTCTACAGTGTTGTCAGATAAACATCCTTCCCAATGGAGACGTGGCACCGTTTACAGTATTGTGTGCTCTGCTTCATTACCAATGGAGACGTGGTACCTTCTACAGAATTGTGTACTATACTACCCTGCCACTGGAGACGCGACACCTTCTACAGCGCTGTGTGCCATAATTCACTATCATTAGAAAATTGCAACCATCTACAGTGTTGAGTTCTATAATTCTCTACCACTGTGGAAGTAGTAACTTTCAGAGATCTATGTGATATATTTCCATGCCACTAGAGACGTAACACCTTCGAAAGTAGTGTGTGCTATACTTCCCTGCCACTGGAAATGTGGCACCTTCTACGGTACCGTGTGCTGTACTTCCCTGCCACTGGAGACGTGGCACTTTCTCCTTTAGTGTGTGCTGTAATTTCCTCCCACTGCAGACGTGGTACCTTCTACAATATTGTGTGCTCTGCAGACGTAGTACCTTCTACAGTACTGTGTGCTTCACTTCACGGCCACTGGAGAATTGGCATCTTCTACGGTACTGAGTACTATAATTCCCTACCACTCGTCACGTGGCAGATTCCAGAGTACTAGTGCTATACTTCCCTACCACTGAAGACGTGGCACGCTCTACAATACTATGTGCCATACTTCCCTGACACTGGACGTGGTATCTTCTATAATATTGTGTGCTCTGCAGATGTTGTACCTTCTGCAGTGTTATATGCTATGCTTCCCTGCCACTGGAGACGTAGTACCATCTACCGTACTCTGTGCTATACTTTTCTACCACTAGACACATGGCACGTTCTACAGTACTGTGTGCTATACCTCCCTGTCCCTGAAAACGTGGCACCCTCTACAGTGCTGTGTGCTATACATCCCTGCCACAGAAGACGTGAGAACTTCTACACTGTTGTATGCTATACTTCCCTACCTCTGGAGAAGTGGTACCTTCTACAGTACTGTTTGCTATACTCTCCTACCACTGGAGACGCGGAACCTTCTACAGTACTGTGTGCTATACTTCCCTGCCACTGGAGAGATGGTACCTTCTGCAGTACTGTGTACTATACTACCCCACCACTTCAGACGTGGTACCTTCTACACTGCTCTGTGCTATACTTCCTTACCACTGGAGACGTGGCATCTTCTACAGTAGTGTGCGTTATACTTCCCTACCACTGGAAACTTGATACATTCTATAGTAAGGTGCACTATGCGTCTCTCCCATTGGGGACGTGGTACCTTCGGCTTTACTGTGTGCTATACTTCCCTGGCACTGAAGACGTGGTACCTTCTACAACGCTGTGTGCTATACTTCCCTGCCGCTGGAGACGTGGCATCTTCTACAGTGCTTTGTTACATACTTTACTGCCACTGGAGACGTGACACCTTCCACAGTAGTGTGCTATTCTTCACTGCAGCTGTAGACGTAGCACCCTCTACAGAACTGTGTGCTATACTTCCCTGCCACTGCAGATGCGGCATATTCTACAGTACTGTGTGCTATACTTCCCTCCCACAGGAGACGTGACACCTTCTAAGGTGTTGTGTGCTATACCTCCCTGCAACTGGAGACGTGACGCCATCTACAGTACTGTGAGCAATACTTCTGCGTTACCTATCCGCTATTCTACCCTGTTTCTGGACACGTGGCATCTTCTCCAGTACTGTGTGCTATACTTAACTGCCACTGGAGAAATGACACCTTTTACAGACAGTGTGTTCTACTTCCCTGCCACTGAAAATGTGGTATCTTCTAAAGTACTGTGTGCTATACTTCCCTGTCACTGAGGACGTGGTACCTTCTACAGTAGCGTGCTATACTTCCCTGCCAGAGGAGACGTGGCATATTCTACAGTTCTCTGTGCTATACTTCCTTACCATTGGAGACATGGCACCTTCTACAGTACTGTGTGCTATACTTCCCTACCACTGGAAACGTGATATTCTATAGTTCGGTGCACTACACGTCCTTCCCACTGGGGACGTGGCACCCTCTGCTTTACTGTGTGCTATACTTCCCTGCCAATGAAAACGTGGTACCTTCAAGAGTACTGTGTGCTATACTTCCCTACCACTGGAGACGTGGCACCTTCTACAGTGTTTTGTGCTATACTTTCCTGCCATTGGATACGTGATACCTTTAACAGTACTGTGTACTATTATTAACTACCACTAGAGACGTGGCACCATCTACACTACTGTGTGTTATATTTCCCTGCCATTGGAGACATGATACCTTCTACAGTAATGTTTGCTCTACTTCCCTGCCTCTGGAGACGAGGCACCTTCTACAGCACTGTGCGCTATACTTCCCTGCTGCTGGAAATGCGATACGTTCTACATTACTGTGTACGATTATGCTTCCCTACCACTGGAGACGAGACACCTGCAGTACTGTGTTCTATTACTTCCCTGCTACTGCAAATATGATACCTTCTACAGAACTGTGTTCTATACTTCCCTGCCACTGGAGACGTGGTACCCTCTACAGTACTGTGTGCTGTACTTCCCTACAACTGGATGCATGGAACCTTCTGAAGTACTGTGTTTTATACTTCCCTGCCACTGCAGACGTTACAACTTCTACATTACTGTGTGCTATACTTCCCTACCACTGGAAACGTGACACCTTCTAGAGTGCTGTGTGCTATACTTTCCTCTCACTGGAGAACTGACATCTTCTACAGTACTTTGTTTTATATTTCACTGCCACCGGAGACATGGCACCTCCCACAGTGCTGTGTGTCATACTTCCGTGCCTCTGGAGACGTGGCACCTTCTACAATTGTTTGTGTTATACTTCCCTGACACTGGAGACGTGACACCTTGTACAGTGCTGTGTGCTGTACTTCCCTGCCGCTGGAGACGTTGCACCCTTTACAGTAATGTGTCCTATACTTGCCTGCCACTACAGACATAGTACCATCTACACTAATGTCTAATATACTTCCCTGGTAAAGCAGACGTATTACCTTCAACAATACTGTGTGCTATACATCCCTACCACTGAAGACGTGGCACTTTCTACAATGCTATGTGCTATTCTTTCCTGCCACTGGAGACGTGACATCATCTACAGTACTGTGTGATATACATCCCTGCCACTTGAGACGTAGCTACTTCTACAGTGCTTTTCGTGCTATACTTCCCGGCCAATGGAGACGTGGCACCTTCTATAGAAATGTGTGTTACACCTCCCTGCCACTGGAGACGGCGCACCCTGTACAATGCTGTGTACTATACTTCCCTGCTACTGGAGATGTGGTACCTTCTACAGAACTGTATACTATACTTCCCTGTCACGGGAGACGTGGTACTTTCTACAGTACTGTGTCCTATACTTACCTGCCGCTGCAGACGTTACACATTCTACATTACCCTGTGCTATACATCCCTGCCACTAGAGGTATAGCACCTTCTGGAGTGCTGTGTGCTCTACTTCCCTATCACTGGAGACGTGACATCTTCTACAGTACTTTGTTGTATATTTCACTGCCACTGGAGACGTGGCACCTCCTACAATGCTGTATGCCATACATACCTGCCACTGAAGACGTAGTACCTTTTACAATTCTTTGTGTTATGCTTCCCTGATACTGGAGACGTGACACCTTGTAGAGTGCTGTGGGCTATACCTCCCTGCCGCAGGAGACGTAGCACCTCCTAAGTACTGTGTGCTATACTTGCCTGCCACTGCAGACATAGTACCTTCTACAGTACTGTCTAGTATACTTCCCTGCTAATGCAGACGTGGTAACTTCAAAGGTACTGCGTGCTATACATCCCTGCCACTAAAGAGTGACACCTTCTACAGTGCTGTGTGCTACTATTCCCGGCCACTAGAGACGTGACATCTTCTATAGTATTGTGTGATATACATCCCTGCTACTTGAGACGTAACTACTTTTACAGTGCTTTTCGTGCTCTACTTCCCGGCCAATGGAGACGTGGCACCTTCTGTAGAACTTGTACACTGTTATGTGCTATGCTTCTCTCCTACTTGACACTTGGCACCTTCTACTGTAATGTGTACTAAACCTCACTGCCACTGGAGACGTGGCACTTCTACACTGTTGTGTGCTATACCTCCCTCCCACTGCAGACGTGGCAACTTTTACAGCACTTTGTGCTATAGTTCCCTGCTACTAGTGACGTTGCACTTTCTATACCACTGTGTGCTATAATTCCCTACCACTGGAGACGTAACACCTTCTACAGTAAAGTGTGCGATACTTCCCTGCCACTGGAGACGTGGTACCTTCAACAGCACTGTGCTATACTTCCTTACCACTGGAGAACTGGCACCTTCTACAGTACTGTGTACTATTCCCTGCTAACGGAGACGCGTTACCTTTGCAGTACTGCGTGCTATACTTCCCTACCACTTGAGACATGGTACATTCTACAGTGCTCTGTGCTATACATCCCTGCCGCTGGAGACGTGGCACCTTCTACAATACTGTGTGTTATACTTCCCTACCACTGGAAATGTGATATATTCTGTAGTACGTTATAGTATGTGTCCCTCCCACTGGAGACGTGCTACCTTCTGCTCTACTGTGCGCTATAGTTCCCTGCCACTGAAGACGTGCCACCTTCTACAGTACTCTATGCTATACATTCCTGCCAATGCATACGTGTTACCTTCTACTGTACACTTTGCTATATTTCCTTGATATGGGAGACGTGGTAACTTCTACAGTACTGTGTGCTATACTTCCGTGTCACTGGAAAAGTGGTACCTTCTACAGAACTGTGTGAAATGTTCCTTTACCATTGTAGACATGGTACCTTCTACAGTATTGTGTGCTATACTTCCCCGTCATTACAGACGTGGCACCTTCTGCAGTACTGTGTACTATACATACCTGCCACTGGAGACGTGGAAACTTATACAGTGCTGTGTGCTATATTCCACTGCCACTGGAGACGTGAGACCTTATTGAGTACTGTTTGCTTTACTTTCTTGCCACTGGAGACGTGACACCTTCTAGAATACTATGGGCTATACTTCCCTGCCACTGAAGACGTAGCACCCTCTACAGAACTGTGTGCTATACTTCCCTGCCACTAGAAAGGAATCATCTTCCACAGTGCTGTGTGCTATAATTCCCTGCCACTGGAGGTGCGGCGACTTCTACAGTACTGTGTGTTATACTCCCCTGCCACTGGATTCGTGGCACCTTCCACAGTACTGTGAGATACACTTCCCTGGCACTGGAGACGTGACACCTTGTACACTATTTTGTGCTATACTTCCCTACCACTGGAGACGTGGTACCTTCTACAGTATTGTTTACTATACTTCCCTACCACTGGACGTGGCACCTTCTACTGTACTGTATGCTATACTTCCCTGCCACTGGAGACGTGGTACCTTCCACAGTGTTGTGTGCTATACTTCCCTGCCACTGGAGACGTGGTACCTTCTGCAGTACTGTGAGCTATACTTTCCTCCCACTGGAAACGTGACACTTTCTTCGATACTGCGAGCACTACTTCCCGCCACAGGGGGCGTGCCAACTTCTACAGTACTGTGTGCTGTACCTCCTTGTCACTGGAAACGTGTTACCTTCTACAGTGATGTGTGCTATACTTCCCTGCCACGGGAGACGTGACACCTTCTACAGTGCTTTATGCAATACTTCCTTGCCACGGGAGACGTGGTACCTTCTACAGAGTTGTGTGTTATACTTCCATGCCACTTAATTCGTGGTACATTTAACAGTACTTTGTGCTATACATAACTGCCACCGGAGACGTGGCACCTTCTACAGTACTGTCTACTATACTTCCTGCCAAGGCAGACATAGCACTTTCCTCAGTAATGTGTGCTATACTTCCCTGCCAATGGAGACGGGGCCCTTCTACAGTACTGTGGGCTGTACTTACCTGCAACTGGAGATGTGGGACCTTCTACATTAATTTGTACTATTATACTTCTCTACCATCAGAGACGTCACACCTGCAGTACTGTGTGCCATACGTCCCTGCGACTGCAGATGTGGTACCTTCTACAGAACAGTGTAATATACTTCCTAGTCACTGGAAACGTGGTACCTTCTACAGTACTGTGTGCTATACTTCCCTGCCACTGGATACGTGGTACCTTCTAGAGTACTCTGCTATACTTCACTTCCTCTGGAGACATGACACCTTGTAAAGGGTGTGTTCTATATTTGGCTCAAACTGTAGACGTGGCACCCTCTACAGTGCTCTGTGCTATACTCCCATACCACTGGAAACGTGGCACCCTCTACAGTAATGTGTACTATACTTCCTTCCCATTTGAGACGTGTCAAATTGTACAGTGCTCTGGACTATATTTCCCTTCCACTGAAGACGTGGCACTTTCTACAGTGTTGACTGCTATACTTCCCTACCTCTGGAGAAGTGGTAACTTCTACAGTGTTGTGTGCTATACTTCCCTACCACTGGAGACGTGGTATCTTCTAGAGTACTGTGTGCTATACTTCCCTACCACCAGAGAAGTGACACTTTCTACAGTATTGTGTGCTATACTTCAATGTGAATGGAAACGGGACACCTTTTACAGTACCCAGTGCTATGCTTCCCTCCCATTGGAGACGTGCCACCTTGTACTTGTGCTTTATTTCCCTCCCATTGGAGACGTGGCATCTTCTACGTTACCGTGTGCTAAACTTCCCTGCCACTGCTTACATAGAACCCTCTGTAGTACTTTGTGCTATACTTCCCTGCCACTTGAGACGTGGTAACTTTTACAGTACTGTGTGCTATACTTCCCTCACACTGCAGACTTGGCACCTCCTACAATATTGTGAGCTATACTTCACTGTCACTTGAGTCGTAGTACCTTCTATGGCACTGTGTGCTATACTTCCCTGGCACTAGAGACGTCACACCTTCTACAGTGCTGTGTGCTATACTACGCTGCCACTGGACACGTGAAATCTTCTACTCTACCGAATCCTATACTTCCCAGCCACTGGGGACGTGGTAGCTTTTACGGTGCTGTGTGCTATACTTCCGTGTCACTGGAGACGTGGCACCTTCTACAGTACTGTACGCTAAACTTCCCTGCCACTGGAGAAGTGGCAACATCTGGAGCATTGTTTCCTATGCTTACTTCCCACTGGAGACGTAACACATTTCACAGTAATGTGTTCTATACTTCCCTGCCAGTGAAGACGTAACACCTACAGTACTGTGTGCTATATTTCCCTACCACTAGAGACGTGACACCTTCTACAGTAGGGTGCTATATTTCCTTGATAGAAGAGACGTAGCACCTTTTACAGTGCTGTGTGCAATACTTCCCTGCCACTAGAGACGTGACACTTTCTACAGTATTTTGTGCTATACTTCCCTGCCATTGGAGACGTGGTACCTTTAACAGTAAATGTACTATACATAACTACCACTGGAAATGTTGCACGTTCTACAGTACTGTACGCAATACTTCCCTACCACTGGAGACGTGGTACCTTCTATATAATAGCGTGCTATACGTCCCTGCCAATGAGGACATGGTACCTTCTATTGTACTGTGTGCTATACCTCTCTGCCACTCCAGACGTAATACCTTCTACATTACTGTGTGAAATACCTGCCACTAGAGGGGCATCACCATCTAGAGTGCTGTGTGCTATACTTCCCTGTCACTTGAGACGCGACATCTAAAGTACTGCAATGCATATTTCCCTGCCAGAGGATACGTTTTCCCTTCTACAGTACTGTGTACCATACTTCCCTGCCACTGGAGACGTGATACTTTGTACAGTGATGTGTGCTATACTTACCTGCCGCAGGAGACGTGGCACCTACTAAACTACTGTGTGCTATACTTCCGTCCCATTGGAGACGTGACACTTTCTACAGTAGTGTGCTATACTTCCCTGCCCCTGGAGACGTAGTACCGTATACAATACTGTGTGCTATACTTTCTGCTACTCCAGACATAGTGCCTTCTACATTGCTGTGTATTATACTTCCCTGCTATTGCAGACGTGGTACCTTCAAGAGCACTGTGTGTCACACATCCCTGTCACTGCAGACGTGACACCTTCCACAGTACTGGGTGCTATTCTTCCCTGCCAATGTAGGCGTAGCACCTTCAGCTCTGCTGTGTGCTATACTTCCCTGCCACTGAAGACGTGACATCTTCTACAGTACTGTGTTATATACTTCCCTGCCACTGGAGACGTGGCACCTTCTAAAGTACTTTTTGTGCTATACTTCCCGGCCACTGGAGACGTGGCACATATAGAACTGTGTGCTACACTTCCCTGCCACTAGAGACATGGCACTTTATACAGTGCTGTGTGGTGTACTTCCCTTCCACTCGAGAAGTGGCACCTTCTACTGTTCTATGTACTATATGTCATTGGCACTGGAAACGTGACACCTTCTACAGTGCTGTGCTATACTTCCCTGACACTGGATGAGTGGTACCTTCTACAGTATTGTGTGCCATACTTCCTTCCCACTAGAGACGTGCACCTTGTACAGTGTGTGTTCTATATCTCCCTCCCACGAGAGACGTGGCACCATTTACAGTGCTGTGTGCTATACTTCCCTACCGCTGTAGACGTGACACTTTCTACAGTGCTGTGTGCCATGCTTCCATGAAACTGGAGACGTGTCACCTTCTACTGTAATGAGTCCTATACTTCCCTACCATCGGAAAAGTAACACTTTCTACATAATTGTGTGCTATACATCCCTGCCAATGGAGACGTTTCACCTTTCATAGTACTGTGTGCTATACTTTCCTCCCACTGGAGACGTGGCACCTTCTACAGTGTTGTGTGCTATATTTCGCTCCCACTAGAGACGTGTCATCTTCTACAGTACTGTGTGCTATACTTCCCTGCCACTGCAGACATGGTACCTTCTACAGTACTGTGTGCTATACTTCCCTGCCACTGGAGACAAGGTAGCTTCTATATTACTGTGTGCTATACTTACCTCCCACTGTAGACGTGGCACCTTCTACAATATTGTGTGCTATACTTCCCTGCCACTGGAGACATGGGAACATCTACTGCACTGTGTGCTATGCCTACTTGCTACTGGAGACTTGACAAATTTTACGGTACATTGTGCTATACTTTCCTAACACTGGAGACGTGGTACCTTCTACAATGTTGTGTGCTATACTTCCCTGCAACTGAAGAAGTGTTACCTTCTACAGCACTGTGTGCTATGCGTCCATGCCATTGGAGACATGGCAACGTCTACTGCACTGTGTGCTATGCATACTTGCTACTGGAGACTTGACACCTTTTACAGTACTTCGTGCTATAATTCCCAAACACTGGAGACGTGGTACCTTCTATAGTGTTTTGTGCTATACTTTCCTACCACTAGAGAAGTGAGGTTTTCTGCAAACTGTGTGCTATACTTCCCTGTCACTGGAAACGTGACGCCTTGTACAATTCTGTGTGCTCTACTTCCCTCCCATTGGAGACATTTCACCCTCTTCGGTGCTATGAGCTATACTTACCTGCCACTGGAGACACGAAACCTTCTGCACTACTGTGTGCTATACTTTCCTTCCACTAGAGATGTGGCACATTCTACAGCACCGTGTGCTGTACTTCCCTGCAATTGAACACGTAGTACCTCCTACAGTACTTGTGATATACTTTCTTGCCACTATATACGTGACACTTTCTACAGTACTGTCCTATACTTCGCTGCCACTAGAGGCGTGATACATTCTACTATATAGTGTTTTATGCTTCAATACCAGTGGAGAAGTGAAACCTTGTCCAGTGCTGTGCGATACCTCCCCACCACTGAAGATTTGGCATCTTCTAAAGTACTGTGTGTTATACTCCCCTGCCACTGGTGACATGGCACCTTCTACAGCACAGTGTGCTATACTTCTTTACCACTGGGGACGTGACACCTTCTACAATAATGTGTGCTGTACTTCCCTCTTACTGGAGAGATGGTACATTCTACAGTTCTGTGTGCTATACTTCCCACCCATTGGAGACGTAGCACCTTGTACATTGTGTGCTAAATTTCCCTTCCACTGCAGACGTGGTACATTCTACAGTACTGTTTGTTATGCTTCCCTGCCACTGCAAACTTGGCAACTTCTACAGTGTTTTGCGCTATTCTCCCATGCCACTGGACAAGTGTCACCTTCCACAGTAGTGTTCTATACTTCCCTACCACTGAAGACGTAATACTTTCTACAGTGTTGTGTGCTATCCTTGTCATTGGAGACGTGGTAACTTTTACAGTTTTGTGTGCTATACTTCTTTATCACTGGAGAAGTGATACCCTCTATATTAGTGTGTGCTATACTTCCCAGCCACTGAAGACTTGACACCTTTTACAGTGTTGTGTGCTATACTTTACTACCACTGGAGACGTGCTACCTTTTACAGTACTGTGTGCAATACTTCCCTCCGACTAAAGATGTGACACCTACATTCCTGTGTACTATATATCCCTCCCACTAGGGACGTGGTGCCTTCTACAATACTGTACTATACTTACCTACCACTGGAGATGTGTTACCTTCTAGAGTGTGTCTCCTATACTTCCCTGCCACTAAAGATGTGGTACATTCTACAGTACTGTGAGCTATACTTTTCTACCACTGGAGAAGTAAAACCTTCTGCAGTGCTGTGTGCTGTACTTAGATCCCACTTGGGACATGACAACATTTGCAGTGCTGTGTGCTACACTTAGATCCCACTTGAGACATGACAACTTTTACAGTACTGTGTGCTATACTTCCCTAACACTGTAGATGTGGCACCTTGTACAATGCTGTGTCGGATACTTCTCTCCCACTGGAAACGTTTCGCCTTCTACAGTACTTATGAGCTATACTTACCTGCCAATAGAGATGCGGCACATCTACAGTACTGTGTGCTATACTTCCTTGCGACTGCAGATATGGTACCTTCTACAGTACTGTGTACTATACTTCCCCGCCACTAGAGACGTTGTACTTTTTACAGTACTATGTGCTATACTTACCTGCCACTGTAGCCTTGGTACCTTCTAAAGTACTGTGTGCGATACTTCCCTGCCACTAAAGATGTGAAAACTTCTACGGAATTGTGTGCTATACTTCCCTCCCACTGGAGACTTGGCACTTTCTACAGTACTGTATGCTATACCTCCCATCTACTGCAGACTTGGTAGGTTCTACAGTAGTGTGTGATACTTCCCTGCAACTGGAAACGTGACATCTTCTACAGTAGGGTATACCTCTCTGCAACTGGAGACGTGGCACCTTCTACAGTGTGTGTGCTATACTTTTATGCCACTGGAAAAGTATCACCTTCTAGAATACTGTGTGCTATACTTCCCTCCCACTGGAAACGTGGCACCTTTTACAGTGCTCTATGCTATAATTCCCTCCCTCTGGACACATGGCACCATCTACAATAATATGTGCTATACTTTCATGCTGGAGATGTGACACCTTCTAAAGTGATGTGTACTATACTTCCATGCCACTGAAAACGTGGCAGTTTTTAAGGTGTTCTGTGCTATACTTCCTTCCTACTGGAGATGTGGCACCTGTACAGTCTGAGTGCTATATTTCCCTCCCACTGGAGACGTGGAACCTTCAACAGTTCTGTGTGCTATACTTCCGTCACTGGAGACGTAGTACCATCTACAGTACTGTGTGCTATACTTTCTTATCACTGGAGACGTGGCACGTTCTACATTACTGTGTGCCACACTTCCCTGCAACTGGAGACGTGCTACCTTCTACAATAATGTGTGCTATACTTCCCTGCCACTGCAGACGTGGTACCTTCTTCAGCACTGTGTACTATACTTCCCTGCTTCTGGAAACGTTGTACTTTCTACAGCGTTATGTGCTATACTTCCCTGCCACTGAAGAAGTAGTACCATCTACTGTACTGTGTGCTATACGTCCCTACCACTGGAGACGTGGCACCTTTTACAGAACTGTGTCCTGTACTTCCCTGCCACTGGAGACATAGTATCATCTACAGCGTTGTATGCTATACATCTCTGCCATTATAGATGTGACATCTACAGTACTGTGTGGTATACTTCCGTGTCACTGGAGACATGTCACATTCTACATTGCTGCATGCTATATTCTCCTGCCACAATAGACGTGGTACCTTGTACAGTTCTGTGTGCTATACTTCCCTTCCACTGGAGACGTGGCACCTTGTACAGGGTGTGCGCTCTATTTCCCTCACACTGGAGATGTGGCACCTGGTACATTACTGTGTGCTATACTTCCTTGTCACTGTAGACGTGAAACCTTCTGCAGTGCTGTGTGCTATACGTCTATGCCACTGCAGCCGTGGCACTATCCACAGTAATGTGTGCTATACTTCCTTCCCACTGGATACGTGGTAACTTATACCGTGAACTTAGCTATATTTCCATCCCACTGAAGACGTGGCACCTTCTACAGTATTGTGTGCTATGCTTTCCTACCACTGGAGACGTGGTACCTTCTACAGTGTTGTGTGCTATATTTCCCTGCCACTAGAGACGTTGCACCTTCCACAATACTGTTCACTATACTTCCCTACCAGTGGAGTAGTGACACATTGTACAGTATTGTGTGCTATACTTCCCTGCCAATGGAGATATGACACCTTTCATAGTACTATGTGCTGTACTTCCCTCCCACTTAGGACGTGGCACCTTGTACAAAGTGTGTGCTATATCTCCCTCCCACTGGAGATGTGGCATCTTTCATAATACTGTGTTCTAAACTTCCCTGCCACTGCAGATATGGTACCTTTACAGTGCTGTGTGCTCCACTTCCCTGCCACTGGAGACGTGGTAACTTCTATAGTACTCTTTGTTATACTCAACTCCCACTACAGACATGGTACCTTCTATAGTACTGTGTGCTATACTTCCGTCAGTAGAGATGTAACATATTTTACTGTACTGTGTACTGTACCTCCTTCCCACTTACGAAGTGGGAGCTTGTACAGTGCTGTGTGCTACATTTCCCTTTCACTGGTGACGTGGAATTTTCTAAAGTACTGTGTCCTAACTTCCCTGCCACTGGAGATATGATACCTTCTATAGTATTGTGTTCTATACTTCCCTGCCACCTGAGTAGTGGAACCATCTACAGTACTGTGTGCTATACCTCACTGCCACTGGAGACGTGGTATCTTCTAAGGTCCTGTGTGCTATACTTCTCTGTCGCTGGAGACGTGGCATCTTCTAAAACGTTGTGTGCCATACTTCCCTGTCACTGTAGACGTGGCACCTTCTAGAGTTTTATGAGCTATATTTCTCTAACACAGGAGACGCGGCAGCATCTAGAGCATTGTGTGCTATGCTTACCTCCCACTGGAGAAGTGACACCTTTTACGTCTTCCCTGCCACTGAAGACGTTGTACTGTCTAGAGTACTGTGTGCTATACTTCCGTACCACTGGAGACGTGGCACCTTTACAGTACTGTGTGCTCTAATTCCCTGTCTATGGAGACATGACGCCTTCTACAGTAGTGTGCTATATTTCGCTGCCAGAGACGTGGCAACTTCTACAGTGATATGCGCAATACTTCCCTGCCACTGAATAAATGGCACATTCTATAGTGTTGTGTGAGACACTTCCCTGCTACTGAAAAGTGGTTCATTCTACAATAATGTGTGCTACATATCCCTACCACTGGAAAAGTGAGACCTTCTGCAGTACTGTGTGCTATACTTGGCTCCCACTTCAGACGTGACAACGTTTACAGTACTGTGTGCTATACTTCCCTAACACTGGAGACGTGGATCTTTGTACAGTTCTGTGTGCTATACTTCCCTCCCACTGGAGACATTTCACCTACGGTCCTGTGAGCTATGCTTACCTGCCTCTGCAGACGCAGCACATTCTACAGTACTGTGTGCTATACTTCCCTGCCACTGCAGATATGGTACCTTTTACAGTACTGTGTACTATACTACCCCACCACTAGAGAAGTTGTGCCTGAAGATTTGAGAACTTCTACTCAATTGTGTGCTATACTTCCCTGTTACTGGAGACGTAGTACCATCTACAGTGCTGAGTGCTATACTTTCCTGTCACTGGAGACGTGGCACATTCTACATTACTGTATGCTATACTTCCCATCCACTGCAGACTTGTTAGGTTCTACAGTACTGTGTGCTATACTTCCATGCAACTGAAGACCTGAAGACCTGTAACCTTCTACAGTACTGTGAGGTATACCTCCGTGTCACCGGAGACATGGCACCTTCTACAGTGCTGTGTGCTATACTTTCCTCCTATTGGAGACGTGGGACCTTTTACAGTGCAGCTTGTTATAATTCCTTCCAATTGGACACGTGGCACCATCTACAGTGATATGTGTTATACTTCAATGCCATTGGAGACGTGGCACCCTCTACAGTGATATGTGCTATACTTCCATGCCAGTGAAAACATGGCACCTAAAGTACTGTGTGCTATACGTCCCTCCCACTGGAGACGTGGCACCTGCACAGTGTGTGTTTTATATTTTCCCCCACTGAAGACATGGAACCTTCAACTGTTCTGTGTGCTATACTTCCCTGCCACTGTAGACGTAGTACCATCTACAGGTCTGTGCGCTATACTTTCCTACCACGGGAGACAGGGCACGTTCTACATTACTGTGTGCTATACTTCCCTGCCACTGGAGACGTGTTACCATCTACAGAGTTATATGGTATACTTCCCTGCCACTGGACAAGTAGTACCACCTACGGTACTGTGTGCTATACGTCCCTGCCACTGGAAACGTGGCACCTTTTACAGTACTGTGTGTTGTACTTCCCTATCACTAGAGACATAGAACCATCTACAGTGCTGTGCGCTATACATCCCTGCCACAACAGATGTGACATCTACAGTACTGTGTGGTATACGTCCCTGCTACTGGAGGTGTGTCACATCCTACATTGCTATGTGCTATAGCTCCTTGCCACTGGAGACGTGGTACCTTCTACAGTATTGTGTGCTATACTTCCCTCCCACTGTAGTGATGGCACATTCTACAGTACTATGTGTTATGCTTCCCTGTCACTATAGATGTGGCACCTTCTGCAGTGCTTTGTGCTATACTTCCATGCCACTGCAGCCGTGGCACCATCTACAGTAATGTGTGTTATACTTTCCTCTCACTGGAGACATGGTGACTTGTACAGTGCTTTGTTTTATATTTCCCTCAAATGAATACGTGGCACCTTTTACAGGTCTTTGTGCTATACTTCCATACCACTTGAGACGTGGTACATTCTACAGTGTTGTGTGCTATACTTCCCTGCCACTGGAGACGTTGTACCTTCTACACCACTGTGTGCTATACTTCCCTACCACTGTAGAAGTGACACCTTCTACAGTATTGTGTGCTATACTTCCCCGCCACTGGAGATGTGACACCTTTTACAGTACTATGTGCTATACGTCCCTCCCACTTAGGACGTGGCACCTTGTGGAGTCCTGTGTGCTATATTTCCCTCGCGCTGGAGACGTGGCATCTTCTACAGTACTGTGTTCTAAACTTCCCTGCCACTGCAGACATGTACCTTCTACAGGACCGTGTGCTGTGCTTCCCTGCCACTGGAGACGTGTCATCTTCCACAGTACTGTGTCCTAAGCTTCCCTGCCACTGCAGCCATGGTGCCTTCTATAGTACTGTATTCTATACTTCACTGGCATTGGAGAAGTGGTAACTTCTATTATACTGTGTTATACTTAACTCCCACTGCAGACATGGTACCTTCTATAGTATTTTGTGTTATACTTCCCTACCAATTTAGATGTGACTCCCTTTATAGTACTTTGTGCTATACTGCCCTCCCACTTAGGAAGTGGCAACTTGTGAAGTGCTAATACCAATGGGGATGAGGCATCTTCTTAAGTATTGTGCTATATTTCCCTCCTATTGGAGACGTGGCACCTTCTACAGTACTGTGTCTTAAACTTCCCTACCACTGGAGATATGGCAACCTTCTACAGTACTGGGTGCTATTATTCCCTGCCACTGGAGTAGTGGTACCTTCTACAGTACTGTGTGTTGTATTTCACTGCAACTGGAGACTTCGCACCTCCCAAAGTGCTGTGTGCTATACTACCCTGCGCTTGTAGATGTGACACCTTTTACAGTACCGGGTGCTATACTTCCCACCCACTGGAGACGTGGAACCTTCTACGGTGCTGTGTGATATACCTCTTTGTCACTGGAGACGTGGCACCTTCTACAGCTCCGTGTGCCATACTTCCCTGCAAGTGGAGACGTGGCACCTTCTAGAGTATTGTGCTATACTCCACTGCCACTTTATACGTGACACTTTCTATAGTACTATGTCCTATACTTCCTTTCAGCTGAAGACTTGGTGCATTCTACTGTACTCTGTACTATACTTCACTGAAAATGGAGACGTGGCACCTTCTACAGTGCTGTGTGCGATATTTCCCTGCCACAGGAGACGTGGCACCTTCCACAGTGTTGTGTGCTATACTTCCAAGCCACTGCAGACGTGGCACCTTCAAGAGTACTGTGTGCTATATTTCCCTGCCACTGGTGACATTGCACCTTCTACAGCACTATGTAACATACTTCCCCACCACTGGAGACGAGACACCGTCTACCGTAATGTGTGCTATAATTCCCTACCACTGGAGAAGTGGTACCTTTACAGTATTGTGTGCTATACTTCCCTGCCACTGGAGATGTGGCATCTTCTACGGTAATGTGTGCTATACTTCCCTGCCACTGGATGACGTGGTAACTTGTATAGTGCTTCTGCGCTATATTCCCCTCCCACTAGAGACGTGGCAACTTTTACACTACTCTGTGCTATTATTCGCTTCCATTGCTGACGATACACCTTCTACAGTGCTGTGAACTATACCTCAGTACCAATGGGGATAAGGCATCGTCTTAAGTATTGTGTGCTATACTTCCTGTGCTACACTTCCCTGCCACTGGGAACCTGGTAACGTACTGTGCTGCGTGCTATACTTTCCTCCCACCGAAGACGTGGCACCCTCAACAATACTGTGTCCTGTACTTTCCTACCACTGAAGACGTGGTACTTTCTGCAGTAATGTGTGGTCTACCTCTGTCACTGGGGACGTGGTAACTTCTACAATACTGTGTGCTATACTTCCCTACCACTGTAAAAGTGAAACTTTCTACAGTACTGTTTGCTATACTTCCCTCCCACTGGAGATGTGGTGCACTGTACAGTGCTGTTTGCTATATTTACCTCCCACTGGAGACGTGGCAACTTTCATTCTACTCTGTGCTATTCTTCCCCGCCATTGCTGATGTAGCATCTTCTACAGTGCTGTGAGCTATACTTCCTTGCCACTGGAGAACAGTACTGTGTTCTATCCTTCCTTCACCTCTGGAGATGTGTTACCTTCAACATTCCTGTGTGCTATATTTCCCTCCCATTTGAGACGTGGCACCTTCTACATTACATTGTGCTATATTTCCCTCCCACTGGAGACGTGGTACCTTCTACGGTGTTATGTGGTATACTTCCTAGCCACTGGAGAGTGGCACCTTCTTTAGTACTGCATGCTATACTTCCCTACCACCGAAGGCGTTACACTTTCTACAGTGTTTTGTGCTATATTCCTTACCACTGGAGACGTGACACCTTCTACAGTGTTGTGTGATATACTTCCCTACCGCTGGAGATGTATTACCGTTTACAGTACTTGTGCTATACTTCCCTCCCACTAGAGTCGTGGCACCTATGTTCCTGTTTACTATACTTCCCTTATCAATGGGGACGTGGTACCTTCTAGAGTGTTGTGTGCTATACTTCCCTGCCACTGGAAAAGTGGTATCTTCTTCATTTGGTGTGCTATATTTACCTTCCACTAGAGAAGTGAGACCTTATGAAGTACTGTGTCCTACACTTCACTGCCGCCGGAGACGTGGCACCTATTACAATTCAGTGTGCTATACTTCCCTCCCACTGGAGACGTTACACCTGCAATACTGTGAGCTATACTTACCTGCCACTGGAGACACGAAACATTCTACAGTACTGTGTGTTATACCTCCCTGCAATTGGAGACGTGACCCCTTCTACAGCACTATGTGGTATACTTCCCTGCCGCTGGAGAAGTGAGACCTTCTACAGTACTTTATGCTATACTTCCTTCCCACTGGAGACGTAGCATCTTGAATAGTGCTGTGTGCTATATCCCCCCCCCCCCAATGGACATGTGCCACCTTCTACAGTACTTTATACTATACTTCCCTTCCGCTAAAGACGTGAAACATTCTACAGTACTTGTGCTATACTTCCCTGCTACTATATACGTGACACTTTCTATAGTACTGTGTTTTATATTTCCCTGCCCCCGGAGACATGGTACATTCTACTGCACTGTGTTCTATATTTCACTGCCACTGTAGAAATGGCACCTTCTAAAATGCTCTGTGCTATACTTCAATGCCGTTGAAGATGTAGCACCTTTTACAGTGCTGTGTGCTATACTACCCTGCCACTGCAGATGTGGCACCTTCTAGCGTACTCTGTGCTATTCTTCCCTGCCACCAGTGGCGTAGCACCTTCTACGGCATTGTGTTCTATACATCCCTACCACTGGAGACGTGACTCCTTCTACATTAATGTGTGCTATACTTCCCTGTTACTGGAGACGTGGTACCTTCTACAGTGTGTGTGCTATTTTTCCCTTCCACTAGAGTCGTGCCACCTTCTACAGTACTGTGTGCTATACTTTCTTGCCACTGTAGACGTGGCACCTTCTACAGTGCTGTGTTCGATACTTCCATGCCACTGGACACGTGGCACCTTGTACACCGCTTTGTGCTACATTTCCCTTCTACTGAAGACGTGGCACCATCTACAGTGCTGTGTGCTATACTTCCCTACCACTGACGACGTGGTACTTTCTACTGTTTTGTGTGCTACACTTCCGTGTCACTGGAGACGTGGTAACTTCTACAATACTGTGACCTATAGTTCCCTACAACTGGAGAAGTGAGATCTTCTACGGTACTGTGTGCTATACTTCCTTGTCACTGTAGACGTGACAACATTTACAAAAATGTGTGCTATACTTCCCTCCCACTGGAGAATTGCCACCTTGTATAGTGCGGTGCAATATTTTCTTCCCAATGGAGACATGACACCTACACTGCTGTGTGCTGTACTTCCCTGCAACTGAAGATGTAGCACCTTCTACAGTCCTGCGCGATATACTTCCATGTCAATGGAGATGTGGCCCCAACTACATTACTGCGTGCTATAATTTCCTCCTACTGGAGACGTGGCACCTTCAACATCCCACTGAGGAAGTGGAACCTTCTACAGGACAGTGTGCTGTACTTCTCTACTACTCGAGAAGTGACACCTTCTACAGTGTTGAGTGCTATACCCACCTACCATTGGAGACGAGGCACCTTATACAGTGCTGTGTGCTATACGTCTCTGCCAATGCAGACTTAGTTCCTTCTAGAGTACAATGTTCTCTACTTCGCTGCCATTGGAGAGGTGCCACCTTCTATTGTGTGATATACTTTCCTGCCTCTGGAGACATGGCAACTTCTACAGTGTTGTGTGCTATACTTCCCTGGCAATGGAGAAGTGGCACCCTCTACACTCCTGTGTACTATACTTCCCTCTCACTGGAGACGAGCCACCTTCTAGATTACTGTGTGCTATACTTCCCTACCACTGGAGGCGTGGTACCTTGTACAGAGTTGTGTGCTATACTTCCCTGCCACTCGAGAAGTGGTATATTTTACAGTACTGTGCTCTATACTTCCCCGCCTCTGTAGAGTGAGACCTCCAGTACTGTGTTCTATACTTCACTTCCACTGGAGACGTGACAGCTTTTTATAGTATTGTTTGCTATACTTTCCTGCCACTGTAGACATGGCACCTTCTACACTACTAATCATTATACTTCCCTGCCACCACGGACTTGGTAACCTCTACAGTACTGTTATACTTCCCTACCAATAAAGATGTGACAACTTCTACAGAACTAAGTGCTATTCTTCCCTGCCAATGGAGACATGGCACCTTGTACAGTACTGTGTTCTATACTTCCCTGCCAATGCAGACTGGTTCCTTTTACAGTACTGTGTTCTATATTTCCCTGCCATTAGAGAGGTGCCACCTTCTATAGTGCTGTGTGATATACTTTCCTGCCTCAGGAGACATGGCAACTTCTAAAGTGTTGTGTGCTATACTTCCCTGGCAATGGAGAAGTGGCACCTTGTACAGTGCTGTGTGCTATATTTCCCTTCCGCTGCAGACGTGGCACCATCTACAGTGATATGTGCCATACTTCCATACCACTGAAGATTTGGCAACCTCTACAGTGCTGTGTGCTATACTTCCATACCAGTGAATACGTGGCACTTTCTACAGTACTGTGTGCTACAATTCCCGGCCTCTGCAGACTTGGTTCTATCTACAGTAATGTGCGCTGTACTTCCTTGCCATTAGAGATGTTACTCATTCTACATTACCATGTGGTATACTTTCCTGCCACTGGACACGTGGCACCTTCTACAATGCAGTGTGCTATACTTGTCTGACATTTGAGAAGTGGCACTTTATACAAAAATGTGCTATACTCCCCTCTCACGGGAGACGTGGCACCTTGCACAGTGCTGTGTGCTCTATTTCCCTCCCACTGGAGACGTGGTACCATCTACAGTGGTATGTGCTATACGTCCATACCACTGGAGACATGGCACCGTCTACTGTGCCTTGTGCTATACTCCCATGCCAATGTAGACGTGGAACCTTCTACATTGCTATGTGCTATACTTCCCTCCCACGAGAGAAATGTTATCTTGTTAATTGCTGTGTCATATTTCCTTCCCACTGGAGACGTGGTACCTTCCCCAGTACTGTGTGCTACATTTCACTTCCATTGGAGACGTGGTACATTTTGTAGTACTGTGTGCTATACTTCTCTGCCACTGGACACTTGGTACCTTCTACAGTTCTTGTGCTATACTTTCCTGCCACTGTATACGTGACACTGTCTACAGTACTGTAACCTATACTTCCATGCCACTGGTACCTTCTACAGTGTTGTGTGCTATACTTCCCTCCCACTGGAAAAGTGGCACCTTGTAGTGTTTGTGCTATATTTTCCTCCCAATGGAGACGTCCTATGTGCTATACCTCCCTTTCACTGCAGTCGTGGCACCTTCTACAGTGATGTGTGCTATAATTCCATGCCACTGGACAAGTGGCACCTTTTACAGTAATGTGTGCTATACAGCCCTCCCACTGGAGTCGTGATAACTTTTATATTGTTGTGTGCTATATCTCTCTCCCACTGAAGACGTGGCACCTTCTACAGTACTATGTGCTATAATTCCCTACCACTGAAGACATGGTACCTCCTGGAGTGTTGCGTGTTATACTTCTTTGTCACTGGAGAAATGGTAACTTGTACAGTATTGTGTGCTATACTTCCCTGCTACTAGAGAAGTGACACCTTTTACATTGCTCTGTGCTATACTTCACTGCCACTGGAGACGTGGCATATTTTACAGCGTTGTGTGATATACTTCCCTGCCAATGGAGACGTGCTATCTTTTACAGTACCGTATGCTATACTTCCCTCCAACCAGAGAAGTGGCACCTCCTACATCATTGTGTACTATACTTTCCTCCAATTGAAGATGGGGCACCGTCTACATTACTGTGTGCTATACTTCCCTGCCACTGGAGACATGGTACCTTCTACAGTGTTGTGTGCTATACTTCCTTGCCACTGAAGAAGTGGCTCATTTTACAGTACTGTGTGCAGTACTTCCCTGGCATTGGAGACGTGGCACCTTGTGCAATGCTGTGTGCTATTCTTCCCGCCCACTGGAGACGTTTCACCTTTGTGAGTATAGCATTGTGAGTATAGCATTGTGAGCTATACTTCCCCGCCAGTAGAGACGTTGTACCTTCTACAGTACTGTGTGCCATACTTCCCTGCATCTGCAGACTTAGTACCTCCTAAAGTACTGTGTGCTATAGTTCCTTGCCACTGAAGATACGACAACTTCTACAGAACAGTGCGGTAAACTTTTTTGCCACTGGAGACATGGCACTCTCTGTCAACTTCTGTGAACTATACTTCCCTGCTACTGTCGTTGTGGCATCCTCTTCAGCGCTATGTGCTATACTTACATGTCACTGGAGACCTGGCGCCTTCTATAGTAATATATGCTATACTTCCCTCTCACTAGAGACGTGGTATCTTGTACAGTGCTTTGTGCTATATTTCCCTAAGACTGAAGACGTGGCACCTTCTAGAGTACTATGTGCTATACTTCCCTTCCACTGCAAACGTTGTACCTTTTACAGTGTTGTGTGCTGTACTTCCTTGTCACTGAAGACGTGGTAACTTCTACGTTACTGTGTGCTATACTTCCCTACCATTGGATAAATGACACCTAGAGTCATGTGTGCTATACCTCCCTGGAGACGTTACATCTTTTCCAGTACTGTTTGTTATACTTACCCCCACTGGAAACCTCCCACTTTGAACAGTGTTGTGTGCTATATTTCCCTCCCACTGGAGACGTAGCATCTTCTACAGTGCTGTGTATTATACTTCCCTCCCACTGCAAATATGGAACCTTCTACAGTATTGTGTGCTATACTTTCCTGCCACTGGAGACGTGGTAACTACTACAGAAATGTGTGCTATACTTACCTTCCGCTGCAGACGTGGAACCTTCTACATTTCTTTTTTTTTTTTTTTTTTTTGCTATACTTCCTGGCCACTGGAGTCTTAGACCCTTCTACAGTACTGTGTGGGATACTTTACTGCCACTGGAGACGTCGCACCTTCTACATTGCTGTGTGCTATACTTCCTTGCCACTGGAGACATGACACCTTCTACTCTACCGGGTACTATGCTTTCCTGCCAATGGAGACATGACACCTCTTACAGTACAGTGGGCTATACTTCACAACCACTCGAGACGTGGCACCTTCTACAGTACTGTGTGCTATACTTCTCTGAAACTGGAGACGTGACACCGTCTACAGTAGTGTGCTATACTTCCCTATCACATAAGATGTGGCACCTTCTACAGTGAATTGTGCTATACTTCCGTAGAATTGTGTGTTATACTTTCCTGCCACTGAAGACGTGACACCTTCAGTGCTGTGTGTGATACTTCCTTGCCACTGGAGACAACAGCTTATACAGTACTGTGTGCCATCAGAGACGTGGCACCCTCTACAGTACTGTATGCTATTCTTCCCTGCCACTGGAGACGTTTCACTTCTACAGTGCTGTGTGCTATACATCCCTACCACTGCAGAGGTGATACCTTCTATAGTACTGTGGTCATCTTCCCTATCACTGAACACGTTCCACCTTCTACAGTCCTATGTGCTATTCTTCCCTACCACTGGAGACATGGCCCCTCCTATAGTGCTGTCTACTATACTTCCCTGCCACTTGAGACGTGGTAACTTCTACTGCACTGTGTGCTATGCGTGCTATGCTTACCTGCCAATGGAGACATGACACCTTTTACAGTACTTCCCTGCCACAGAAGACATGGTACCTTCTACAGTATTGTCTGCTATAATTCCTCACCACTGGAGACGTGGCACCTTTCTACAGTACTATGTGCTATACTTCCCTGAAACTGGAGACGTGAGACCTTTTACAGTACGGTGGGATATACCTCCCTGCCGCAGGAGACGTGACACCTTCTACAGTCCTCTGTGCAATACTTCCAAGCCACTGTGCACTTCTACGTGAGACCTTCTACAGTGTTGTGTACTATACTTCCCTGCCATTGGAGACTTGACATCTTGAACAGTTTTGTGTGCTATACCTAACAACCACTGGAGACGTGGCACCTTATGCAGTAATGTGCGATAGACTTCCTTACCACTGGAAACATGGTACCTTCTACAGTACTCTGTACTATACATCCTTACCACTGGAGACGTAGCACATTCTACAGTACTGCGTGCTATACTTTTCTGCTTCTGGAGATGTGGTACCTTCAACAGTGCTTTGTACTGTACACACCGTACTGTGTGTTATAATTCCCTGACACTGGAGACTCGACACGTGGCACCTTCTACAGTTCTGTGTGCTATACTTCCCTACTACTGGTGACGTGGCACCTTGTACAGCACTGAGTGCTATACTTACCAGCCACTGCATACGTTCCATTTTCTACATTACTGTGTGCTATACTTCTCTGCCACTAGTGAAGTGGCACCTTCTAGAGTGCTGTGTGCTATACTTCCCTATCACTGGAGACGTGGCATCTGCAGTACTGTGTGGTGTATTTCCCTGCCACTGGAGACGTGGTACCTCCTACAGTGCTCTATGCTGTGCTTTCCTGCCACTGGAGACGTGACATCTACAGCACTGTGTGATATACTTCTCTGCCACATGAAACGTGTCACTTTCTATAGTGTTTTGTGTTATATTTCATGACCACTGGAGACGTGGCACCTTCCATAGAACTGTGTTATACTTCCCTGCCACTAGAGACGTGGTACCTTCTACAGTCCTGTGCGCTATACTCAACAACCACTGGAGACGTGGCACCTTCTAGAGCAGTGTGTGCTATACTTCAATGCCACTAGAGACGTGGCACCTTCTACCGTACTGTGTACTATAATTCCCTGCCAATGGACACGTGGTACTTTCTGCAGTGTTGTGTGCTCTATTTACAGCCACTGGAGACGTGAGATCTTCTACAATCCTTTGTACTATACTTCAATGTAACTGGAGACGTGACACCTACCGTACTTTGTGTTATAATTCCCTGACACTGGAGACTCGACACCTAAAGTACTATGTACTATACTTCCTTGTTAACGGAGACGTGGTACCTTCTACAGTACTATGTGGTATACTTTCCTGCCACTGCAGACATGGTATCTTCAACAGTAATGTGTGCTATACTTCCCTGCTACTGTATACGTAGTATCCTATAGAGCGCTGTGTGCTATACTTCCCTCCCAAGGTAGATGTGGCACCTTCTTCAATATTGTGTGCTATACATCCCTCCACTGGAGATGTTACACCTTCTACAATATTGTGTGCTATATTTCCCTGCCACTGGACACGTGACACCTTCTACAATGGTGTGGTATACTTCCCTTCCGCTGGAGAAGTGGCACCTTCTATTGTGCCGTGTGATATGCGCCTATGCCACTGGAGACGTGTCACCTTGTGCATTCCAGTGTACTATATTTCCCTCCCACTGGAGACATGGCACCTTTTACACTACTGTGAGCAGTACCTTCCTGCCACTGGTGACGCGGCACCTTCTACAATGCTGTGTGTTATACTTCCATGCCACTAGAGACGTGACACCTTCTACAGTAGTGTGCTATAATTCCCTGCCAATGCTGACGTGGCACCTTCTGCAGTACTCTGCTATACTTCCCGGCACTGTAGACGTGGCACCTTCTACAGTGCTGTGTGCTATACTTCCATGCCACTGGAGATGTGGCACCTTCTATTTAATGTGTACTATACTTCCCTCTCAGTGGAGACAAGGTAACCTGTGTAGTGCTGTTTCCTATTTTTCCATCACACTGAGGAAGTGGCACCTTCTACAGTATTGTTTGCTATACTTATCTACAACTGAGGACGTGGTACCTTCTGCAGTGTTGTATGCATTACTTTCCTTTCACAGGAGGCGTGGTAACTTCTGCAGTACTGTGTTATACTTTCCTACCACTGGAGAACTGACACCTTCTACAGTACTGCGTGCTATACTACCCTACCGCTGGAGACATGAAACCTTTTACAGTACTGTGTGCTATACTTCTGTCCCATTCGAGATCTGACGCCATGTAGCGTGCTGTGTGCTATATTTCCCTCCCTCTTGAGACGTGGCACCTTCTAAACTACTGTCTGCTATTCTTCCCCACCACTGGAGACGTGGCACCTTCTACGGTGCTATGTGCTATACTTCAATGCCACTGGAGACGTGGTATCTTCTAGAGTACTCTCTGCTATATTTCTCTCCCACTGGAGACATGGCATCTTCAACATTCCCGTGTGCTCTATTTACCTCCCACTGGAGACGTGGCACCTTCTACAGGACAGTGTGCTGTACTTCCCTGCCACTGGAAACGTTACATTTTCTTCAGTGTTGTGTGCTAAACTTCCCTACCACAAGAAACGTGGCACCTCCTACAGTCCTGTGTGCTATACTTCCCTGCCACTGGAGACGTGGCATCTTCTACAGTGTAGTGTGGTACACTTACCTGCCAATGGAGACGTGGCACCTTCTACAGTGCTGTGTGATATAATTCCATGCCACTGGAAAAGTGACACCTACAACAGTGCTGTGTGCTATACTTCCCTCCCACCGGAGACGTAGCACTTTGCACAGTGCTGTGTGCGATATTTCCCTCCCACTGGAGACATGGCACTATCTACAGTGATATGTGGTACACTTCCATGCCACTGTAGACGTGGCTCCTTCTACAGCACTGCGTGCTATGCCTCCATGCCTCTAAAGACACTGCACTTTCTACAGTGCTGCGTCCTATGCTTCCCTCCCACTGGAGACGTGGCACATTGTACAGAGCTGTGTTATATTTCCCTTCCGCTAGAGATATGGCATCTTCTTCAGTATTGTGTGTTATACATCCTTTCCACTGGAGACGTGGCACATTCTACATTACTGTGAGCTATACTTCCCTGCCGCTGGTCACGTGATACCTTCTACGGTACTTGTGCTATACTTCCCTGCCAATGTATACGTGACACTTTACAGTATCATGTCCTATACTTCCCTGCCACTTGAGACTCGGTACATTCTACTGTACTCGGTACTATACTTCACTCCCACTGGAGATGTGGCAAGTTCTTCAGTACTGTGTGCTCTTCTTCCCTGCCACTGGAGACTTGGTACCTTTTACAGTGATGTATGCTAAACTTCCCTGCCAGTGCAGACGTGGACCATCTAGAGCACTGTGTTCTATATTTCCCTGCCACTGGTGACATGACACCTACAGCATTGTGTACTATACTTCCCTACCACTGGAGACGTGAAACCTTCTACAGTAATCTGTATTATACTTCCCTGCCACTGGAGACAAAGTACTTTCTACAATATTTTGAGCTATACTTTCCTCCCACGGGAGACGTGGCACCTTGTACAGTGTGTCTGCTATATTTCCTTCACACTGGAACGTGGCACCCTCTACAGCAATGTGCTGTACTTCCCTGCCACTGTAAACGTCGAACCTTTTACAATGCAGTGTTCTATACTTCCATGCCACTTGACAAGTGGAACCTTCTACAGTAATGAGTGCTATACTTCCCTCCCCCTGGAAAGATGGTAACTTGTACAGTGCTGAGTGCTATATTTCCCTCCTACTTAAGACGTGGCACCTCCTACAGTCCTTTGTGCTATACTTCCCTACCAGTGAAGACGGGGTACCTTCTACATTGTTGTGTGCTATACTTCCCTGTCACTGGAGACTTGGTAGCTTCTACATTATTGTGTGCTATACTTAACTACCACTGGAAAAGTGATACCTACAGTGCTGTGTGTTACATCTCCATGCCACTGGAGAAATGGCACCTTCTACAGTAATTTGTGCTATACTTCCTTCCAACTGGAGACGTCGTAACTTGTTTAGTGCTGTGTGCTATATTTCCCTCCCACTGCAGACGTGGCTTCTTCCACAGTACTGTATGTTATACTTTCCTACCACTGAAGACGTGGTATCTTCTGCAGTGATGCGTGCTATACTTCCCTGTCACTGGAGATGTTGGAACTTGTACAGTACTGTGTGCTGTACTTTACAACCACTGGAGAAATGAAATCTCCTACATTACTGTGTGCTATACTTTACTACCACTGGAGAAATAACATTTACAATACTGTGTGCTAAACGTCCCTGGCACTGGAGACGTGACACCTTTTACAGTACTGTCTGCTATACTTCCCTCCCACTGGAGACGTGGCACCTTTTCCAGTGCTGTGTGCCATATTTTCCTCCAACTGGAAACATGGCAAGTTTTACACAACTGTGTACTATACTTCCCTACCATTGGAGACGTGTCACCTTCTCCATGCAACGGGAGACGTAGCACCTTCTACAGCACTGTTTGTTATATTTCCCTCCCACTGGAGACGTGTCACCTTCAACATTCCTGTGGGCTATGTTTCCCTCCCGCTGGAAATATGGCAGCTTCTACAGTAAAGTGTGCTATACTTCCCTTTCAGTGAAGACGTGTTACCATCAACAGTGCTGTGTGCTTTATTTCCCTGCCACTGGAGACGGGGTAACTTTTACAGTACTGTGTGCTATACGTCTCTCCAACTAGAGACGTGGCACCTTTTGCATTCCTGTGTACTATATTTCCCTCCCACTGGAGACGTGGTACCTTCTACAGTGTTGTGTACTATACTCTCCTGCCAGTGGATATGTAGTACACTCTACAGTACTCTTTGCTATACTTTCTTACCACGGGAGAAGTGACACCTACAGTACTCTGTGCTATACTTACCTGCCACTGGGGACGAGACTTCTTTTACAGTACTGTGTGCTATACTTAACTGGCACTGGAAACGTGGCACCTTGTACAATTCAGTGTGCTATACTTCCTTCCCACTGGAGATGTTTCACCTACAGTAATGTGAGCTATACCTACCTGCCACTGGAGACATGGCGCCTTCTACAATTCTGTGTGCTATACTTACCTGCTATTGCAGATATGGTACCTTCTACGGTACTGTGTACTATACTTTCCCGCCACTAGAGACGTAATACCTTGAAGAGTACTGTGTGCTATACTTCCCTGTCCCTGTAGATTTGGTACCTTCTACAGTACTGTGTGCTATACGTCCTTCCCACTGAAGATGTGACAACTTCAATAGAACTGTATGCTATTCTTCCCTGCCACTAGAGACATTCCACCTTCTACAGTACTGTGTGCTATACTTCCCTGTCACTGGAGACGTTTTACTTTCTACAGTACTGTGTGCTATACTTCCCTGCCGCTGGGGACGTGGTACCTTCGACATTACTATGTGCTATACTTGACTGCCATTGCAGACATAGTGCCTTCCACAGTACTGTGTGATATACTTCTTTGCCAAATGAGACGTGGCACCTTCCCAGCTACTGGAGATGTGGCACCTTCTACAGTGCTGTGTCCTATACTTCCCTGTCTCTGGAGAAGTGACACCTTCCACAGTACCGGGTGCTATACTTACCTGCCACTGGAGACGTGGCACCTTTTACGGTGCTGTGCTATGTTTTCCTATCACTGGAGATGTAGCACCTTTTACAGCGTTATGTGTTAGACTTTCCTGCCACTGGTGACTTGGCACCTTCTACAGTACTGTGTGCTATACTAACCTACTTCTGGAGACGTGGCAACTTCTACAGTACTGTAAGCTATGCTTACCTGCCACTGGAGACGTACCACCTTTTACAACATTGTGTGCTATACTTTCCTGCCACATAGGACGTGGCCCCTTCTACAGTACTTTGTGCTATACTACCTGGCCACTATTGACGTGGTACCTTTTATAGAAGTGTGTACTATACTTCTCTGCTACTGGAGACGTGTCATCCTGTACATTGCAGTGCGCTCTACTTCCCTCCACTGGAGACGTGGCATCTTCTACTGTACTGTTCACTATACGTCACTGCAACTGAAGACGTCTCACCTTCTACCGTGTTGTGTGCAATACTTCCCTGCCAATGGAGACGTGGTACCTTCTACAGTAATGTGTGCTATACTTCCCAACCACTGCAGACGTGACAACTTCTACACTACTGTGTGCTATACTTCCCTGCCACAGAAGACGTGGCACCCTCTACAGTGCTCAGTGTAATACTCCCCTCCCACTGGAAACTTGGCATTTTCTACAATCTTGTGTGCTATACTTTCCTGCCATTGAAGACGTGGTACCTTTAGCAGTACTGTGTGCTATACTTAACTACCACTGACGACGTGGCACCTTTTACATTACAATGCGCTATACTTCCCTGCCACTGGAGACGTGGTATCTTCTACAGAACTGTGTGCTATACTTCCCTGCCAATGGAGATGTGATACCTTCTTCAATAACGTGTGCTATACTTCCGTGGCACTGTAGATGTGGTACCATCAACAGTACTTTGTACCATACTTCCCTCCCACTTGAGACGAGACACCTTCTACTGTACTTTGTGCTATACTACCCTGCCATCCCTGTATCTTGCACCGTGCTGTGTGCTATACTTTTTCCCGCTGGAGACATGACACCTTTACCGTACTGTGTGCTATACTTCCCTTCCACTGGAAACGTGGCACCTTCTACAGTGCTGTGTGCAGTACTTCCCTGCTACTGGAGAGGTGACACCTTCTACAGTACCGGGTGCTACACTTTCCTGCCACTGGAAACGTGGCACCTTCTACGGTGCTGTGCTATACTTCCCTGTCACTGGAGACGTGGCACCTTCTACAGCGTTGTATGGTAGACTTCCCTGCCACTGGAGACGTGGCACCTTCTACAGTACTGTGTGCTATACTTTCCTACCACTGGAGACGTGACAACTTCTACAGCACTGTGTGCTATCCTTACCTGCCACTGGACACGTGCCAGCTTTTAAAGTATTGTGTTCTACACTTCCCTGCCACAGAAGACGTGGTACCTTCTAGATTACTATGTACTATACCCCCCTACCACTGGAGATGTGGCACCTTCTACACCACTGTATGCTATACCTCTCCGCCACTGGAAACGTGACACCTTCTACAGTATTGTTTGCTATACTTCCCTGCCACAGGAGGCGTGGCACCTTCTACATTGCTGTTTGCAATACTTCCCTGCCAATGGAGAGGTGACATCCTCTACAGTGTTCTCTGCTATACTTCCCTGGCATTTGAGACGTGGCATCTTTAACAGTACTGTCTGCTATAATTCCTTGCTGCTGGAGATGTGGTACCTTCAACTGTACTTTGTACTATACTTCCCTACCACTGGAGACGATACACCTGCAGTACTGTGTGCAATGCTTCCCTGCTACTTCAGACATTGTACTTTTCACAGAACTGTGTATTATACTTCCCTGCCACCGGAGACGTGTTACCTCCTACAGTACTGTGTGCGATACTTCCCTGCAACTGGAGACGTGTTACCTTCTACAGTGCTATGTGCTATAATTCCCTGCCACTGCATACGTTACACCTTCTACATTACTGTGTGGTTATACTTCCCTACCACAAGAGATGTAGCACCTTCTAGAGTGCTGTGTGGTATACTTCCCTGTCACTGGAGACGTGACATCTACAGTAATGTGTGGTATAATTCCCTGCCACTGGAGACGTGGCACCTCCCACAATGCTGTGTGCTATACTTCCCTACTACTGGAGACTTGGCATCTTCTACTGTACTGTTTACTGTACTTGCCTGCCACTAGCGACGTGACACCTTGTACAGTGCTGTGTGCTATATTTCCTTGCCGCTGGAGACTTGGCACTTTCCACAGTACTTAGTGCTATATTTCCCTCCCAATGGAGACGTGGCACCTTCTACAGTACTGTGTGCTATACTCCCCTGGCGCTGGAGGCGTGACACCTTCTACATTACTTTGGTCTATATATATGCCTGCCACTGCAGACATAGTTCCTTCTACAGCAGTGTGTGCCATATATCCCTGCCACTGGGGAGGTGGTAGATTCAACAGTGCCGTGAGCTATACTTCCCTATCACTGGAGACGTGACATCTACAGTACTGTAATATACTTCCCTGCCACATGAGATGTAGCACCTTCTACAGCGCTTTGTGCTATACTTCCCTGCCATTGGAGACGTGACATCTTGTCGGTGCTGTGTGCTATACTTCCTTCCCACTGGAGAACTGGCACCTTCTTCTATGCTGTGTACTATCCTTCACTGCCAATGGAGACGTGGCACCTTCTACTGGTCTGTGTGCTATACATCTGAGCCAGTGGAGATGTGGTACCTTCTGCAGTGCTGTGTGCTTTACTTCCCTACCACTGGAGACGTAATGCTTCCTACAGTAGTGTGTGCTATTCTTCCCTCCTACTGGAGACGTGGCACCTGCCACTGGAGATGTCACATCTTCTAAAGTACTGTGTGATATACTTCTCTGCCACATGTGAAGTGGCATCTTCTACAGTGCTTTGTGCTATAGTTCCCGGCCACTGGAGACTTGGCACCCTCTACAGTGTTGTGTGATATACTTCCCTGCCACTGGAGACGTGGTAACCTTTACAGTACTGTGCGCCATACTTCCCTCCAACTAGAGACGTGGCACCTTCTACATTCCTGTGTACTATATTTCCCTTCCACTGGAGACGTGCCACTTTCTACAGTACTGTGTGCTCTACTTCCCTACCAGTGGAGACATGGTACCTTCTAGTGTTGTGTCCTATACTTCCCTGCCACAGGAGAAGTAGTACATTCTACAGTACTCTGTGCTATACTTTCCTAACACTGGAGAAGTGACACCTATACACTGTGTGCTATACTTCCCCGCCACTGGAGACGTGACATCTTTTACAGTACTGTGTGCTATACTTAACTGGCACTTGAGACGTGGCACCTTGTACAATTCTGTGCGCTATACTTCCCTCCCACTGGAGACGTTTCACCTTTTACAGTACTCTGAGCTATACTTACTTGCCACTATAGACACGGCACCTTTTACAGTATTATGTGCTATACTTCCCTGTCACAGAAGATGTGACAACTTATACTGAACTGTGTGCTATTCTTCCCTCCCACTGGAGACATGGTACCTTCTACAGTACTTTGTGTTATACTTCCCTGCCGCTGGAGGCGTAGCACCTACATTAATGTGTGCCATACTTACCTGCCACTGCAGATATAGTACCTTTTACAGTACTGTAATATACCTCCCTGCCAGATGAGACGTGGTACCTTCTATAATGCTTTATGCTATACTTACCGGCCACTGGAGATTGGGCACCTTCTACAGAAGTGTGTGCTATACTTCCCTCCCACTGGAGACGTGTCATCTTATACAGTGCTGTGTGCTACATTTCCCTCCCACTGGAGACGTGGCACCTTCTACTGTACTGTGTACTACTCTTCACTACCACTGGTGACGTGGCACCTTCTACCGTGATGTGTGCTATACTTCCCTGCCACTGGAGACGTGGCACCTTCTTCAGCGCTGTGTGCTATACTTCCCTGCCACTGGAGAAGTTACACCTTCTACAGTGCCGGATGCTATACTTACCTGCCACTGGAAACGTGGCACCTTCTACGGTGCTTTGCTATACATCCCTACCACTAGAGACGTGACACCCTCTACAACGTTGTATGCTAGACTTCCCTGCCACTAGAGACGTGGCACCTTCTACAGCACTGTGTGTTATACTTCCCTACCAATGGAGACGTGCCAACTTCTACAGCACTGTGTGCTATGCTTACCTGCTACTGGACACGTGCCACCTTTTACAGTATTGTGTGCTACACTTACCTGCCACTGAAGACGTGGTACCTTCCAGATTACTGTGTACTATCCTTCCTTACCACTGGAGACGTGGCAACTTCTATACCAGTGTATGCAATACCTCCCTGCCATTGGAGACGTGACACCTTCTACAGTATTGTGTGATATACTTCCGTGCCACAAGAGACGTGGCACCTTTTACATTGCTTTTTGCAATACTTCCTCGCCAATGGAGAGGCGACACCTTCTACAGTGTTTTCTGCTATACTTCCCTGCCATTGGAGACGTAGTTCCTTTAACAGTACTGTCTGCTGTAATTCACTGCCACTGGAGGTGTGGTACCTTCAACAGTACTTTGTACTAGACTTCCTTACCACTATACTTCCCTGTGCTATACTTCCCTGCCACGTCAGACAGTGTCTTCTATAGAAATGTGTACTATACTTCCTTGCCACCGGAAACGTGATACCTTCTACAGTGCTGTGTGCTATACTTCCCTGCAACTGGAAACGTGCTACCTTCTACGGTACTGTGTTCCATAATTCCCTGCCACTGCATACGTTACACCTACATTACTGTGTGCTATACTTCCCTGCCACTAGAGATGTGGGACCTTCTAGAGTGCTGTGTGATATACTTTTCTATCACTGGAGACGTGACATCTTCTACAGAATTGTGTTATATTTCTCTGCCACTGGAGACATAGCACCTCCTACAGTGCTGTGTGCTGTACTTAACTGCCACTGGAGACGTGGTACCTTCTATTGTAATATGTGCTATAGTTCCCTGCCACTGGAGACGTGGCACCTTCAACAGCAGTGTGTGCTATACTTCCCTCCCACTGGAGACGTAGCACCTTCTACAGTACTCTGTGCTATACTTACTTGCCACTGCAGATATAGTTCCTTCTACAGTACTGTGTGCAATCCATCTCTGCCACTGGAGAGGTGGCACATTCAACTGTGCTGTGTGCTACACTTCCCTGCCACTAGAGACGTGAGCTCATCTACCGTACTGTGTGATATAGTTTCTTGCCTCATGAAACGTGGCACCTTCTACAGTGCTTCGTGCTATACTTCCCGGCTACTGGTGACGTGGAGCCTTCTATAGAAGTGCGTGCTATACTTCCATGCCACTGGAGACGTGGCATCTTGTACAGTGCTGTGTGCTATACTTCCCTCCAACTGGAGACGTGGCGCCTTCTACAGTGTGTGTGCTATACTTCCTCGCTGATGGAGAAGTGGTACCTTCTACAGTAATGTGATATACTTCCCAACCACTGCAGAAGTGGCACCTTCCATAGTACAGTGTGCTCCACCTCCCTGCCACCAGAGATGTGACACCTTCTACAGTATTGTGCGTTATACTTCCCTGCCATAAGAGACGTGGCACTTTCTACAGTGTTCTATGCAATACTTCCCTCCCGTTGGAGACGTGGCACTTTCTGCAATGTTGTGTACTATACCTTCCTGCCATTGGAGACGTAGTACCTTTAACAGTACTGTGTGCTATACTTAGCTATCACTGAAGAGTTGGCACCTTCTACATTCCTGTGCGTTATACTTCCCTACCTTTGGAGACGTGGCACCGTCTACAGAACTGTGAGTTATACTTCCCTGTCATTGGAGACGTGGTACCTTCTGCAGTAATGTGTGCTACACTTCCCTGCCACTGGAGATGTGGTACCTTCAACAGTACTTTGTACTATACTTCCCTATCACTGGAAACGAGACACCTCCTACAGTACTGTGTGCTATACTTCCCTGCCACTGCAGACATAGTACCTTCTACAGAACTGTGTACTATATTTCCTTGCCACTGGAGATGTGGTACCTTCTACTGTACTGTGTGCTATACTTCCCTGCAACCGGAGACGTTACACCTGTATTACTGTATGCTATACTTCCCTTCCACTAGAGATGTGGAACCTTCTAGAGTAGTGTGTGCTATACTTTTCTTTCATTGAAAACGTGATATCTACAGTATTGTGTGGTATGTTTCCTTGGCACTTTAGACGTGGCACCTTCTACTGTCCTCTGTCCTATACTTCCCTCCCTCTGGAGACGTGACACCTTGTACAGTTCTGTGTGCTATACTTCCTTGCCGCTTTAGACGTGGCACCTTCTATAGTACTGTGTGCTATACTTCCCTCCCACTAGAGACTTGGCACCTTCTACATTGCTGTGTGATATACTTCTCTTCCGTGACACCTTCTACAGTGCTGTGTGCTACATTTCCCTGCTACTGGAGACGTGGTACCTTCAACATTACTCTGTGCTATACTTGCCTATCACTGCAGACATACCTTCTACACTACTGTGTACTGTAATTCCCTGCTACTTGAGACGTGGTACCTTCTACAGTAGTGTGTGTTGTACATCCCTGCCGCTGGAGACGTTGCACTTTCTACAGTAATGTGTGCTATACTTCCCTGCCACTGGAGACGTGACATCTCCAGTACTGTGTGATATACTTCCCTGCCATATGAGGCTTGGCACCTTCTACAGTGCTTTGTGCTATACTTCTCGGCCACTGGAGACGTGGCACCTTCTATAAAAGTGTGCGCTATACTTCTCTCCCACTGGAGACGTGTTACCTTCTACTGTACTGTGTACTATACTTCACTGCCATTGGAGACGTGGCATTTTCTACAGTGGTGTGTTCTATACGTCCCTGCCACTGGAGACGTGGCACCTTCTACAGTACTGTGTGCTATACTTCCCTGCCACTGCAGACATGGTATCTTTTACAATACTGTGTGCTAAACCTCCCTGCAACTGGTGACGTGGCACCTTCTACAGCACTGTGTGCTATACTTCCCTATCACTGGAGACGTGACACCTTCTACAGAAATGTGTGCTATACTTCCCTACCACTAGAGATGTGGTATCTTCAACGGTACTATGTGCATACTTCCTTACCACTGGATACGTGGCACCTTCTACAGTACTGTGTGCTATTCTTCCCTGCCACTGGATACGTGGCATCTTCTACAGTGCTGTGTGCTATACTTCCATGCCACTAGAGACGTGGTACCTTTTACAGTACTGTGTACTATACTTCCCTTCCAATGGAGACCTGGTCCCTCCTACAGTGTTGTGTGCTCTACTTCCCTGCCACTGGAAGCGTGACACCTTCAGTACTGTGTGCTATACTTCCTTGCCGCTGGACACGTGACATCTTCTACAGAACTGTGTGCTATACGTCCCTGCCATTAGAGACGTGTCACCTTCTACAGTACCGTGTGATATTCATCGCTGCCACCGGAGACGTGACACCTTCTACAGTGCTGTGCTCACCTTCCTACCACTTGAGACGTCGCACCTTCTACAGTGCTATGTGCTGTACTTCCCTGCCGCTGGAGACATGGCACTTTCTACAGTGATTTGTGCTCTACTCATCTGCCAATGGAGACGTAGTACCTTCTACAGTACAGTGTGCTATATTTCCTTGCCAATGGAGCCGTGGGGCCTTCTACAGTACTGTGTGTTATACTTCCCTGCCACTGGAGATGCGATACTTTCTACAGTACTATGTGTTATACTCCCCTGCCACTGCAGACACTACAGTACTCTTTGCTATAGTTCCCTGCCACTGGAAAAGTAGTACCTTCTAGATCATTGTGTGCTATACTTCCCTTGTACTGCAGATGTGGCACCTTGTACAGTATTGTGTGTTATACTTCCTTGCAACTGGAAATGTTGCACCTTCTAAAATACTGTGTGCTAATCTTCCCTACCACTGGAGACGTGACAACCCCTTCTACAGTACTGTGTTGTATACTTTCCTGCCCCTGCAGACGTGGCCCCTTTTACAGTGCTGTGTTATACTTCCCTGCCGATGGAGACGAGGCACTTTCTACAGCACTGTGCGCTATACGTCTCTTCCACTGGAGACGTGGCACCTTGTAGAGTGCTGTGTGGTATACTTCCCGCCACTGAAGACGTGGTACCTTCTACAGTGTTGTGTGCTATTCTTCCCTGCCACTGTAGACGTGGTACCATCTACAGTAATGGCTGCTATACTTCCCTGCCACTGGAGAAGTGAGACCTTCTGCAATAATGTGTGCTATACTTCCCTCCCACTGAAGAAGTGGCACCTTTTACAATACTGTGTGCTATAATTCCCTCCCACTGGGGGCGTGGCACCTTCTACAATGCTGTGTGCTATACTTACCTCCCACTGGAGACGTGGCACCTTGTACAGTACTGTGTAATATACTACCCTGCCACTGGAGTCGTGTTGCCCACATTGTGTGTACAGTTCACACGACTTCCCACAAGTAAGACAGTACGGTTAAGACAGCAGTTGGTGGGCCTCCTCCCTTGTCCCTCTCACTTGTGTGTCAGGAGAATAAACAGATCTATTCATTTAAGACTGTACGGTTACCTTGTACTGCTTTCCTTAGTCTATTATGCATGATATCCTGGTCATACAGCTATGCAGTATCTAAGACACCCGGATTATGAGAAGGTAAAGGAGGTGAGGTAGCGAGGCAGGGCGGGTGCGGACGACCTCTGTGACGCAGCACTGACGGGGCTTCCTTTCTCAATACTTACAAGGCTGTGGCCACGACACTTGGCCTCCCTGACTTTACTCCCTCCTCATAAGCTAACGTCTGGTCACGTCGCTGCTTCAGGCTGTTTCTTAAGCTCACCAATTGTGTTTCTACTCCTGTCCTGATTCATGGGTCTCAAGCGTCATTATACATCTGAGAACGAGGTCACTTCACCTTGTGTGGTTAGGGCTGAGGATGGGTTTAGGTGTGCACCAGTTACCACAGTCTTCCCCTACTCCCTCCTCCTCCTATACACCTTCACTGATGCTACGAAATTAGTGGTAAGTTATCTGCCATCCATCACGGTATTGTGCAGGAATTTTAATTAAACTTTACCAAACTCCAGGAAAATTAAATCTACAATGCAAATTTAGTGAGGAGGGTTAACGAGATATGCTGAGGAAGGTGGACGAGGATAATCCCCAGCGGCTCTTGTCTTGGCCAGGATTGTGTTTGTGGTCCCCCGGAGGTGTGGCTGAATACGGCGCAGTGTTAGAGAGTGTGGTATAATGTGGTGTGGCTTCTACCAGCCACAGCATGGTATTGCTCAGCTACCAGGGGATGTGTGGTGGTTAAAAGCTTTACGGTAAGATACGTTTAAGAATAGACTTGATAAACACTTTGCTTCAAGTCCACAAACTTACATTATTTGCGCCTCTACAATCAAAATGACAATTTGCAGGTTATTGTCTTTGAATCACTTTGAATCCCTCTAACTTTTACCAAACTGTTCTGAGTTTCTGTTATCTTTCACTATCACAAACAGGCCCGAAATGATCCAGTGGTCTGTTGATGTTTGAATTCCTTTGTATTTCTTTGTATGGTTTGGCTTCCACTGGTGAAGGCAAGCGATGGTGTGACCGCTAAAGACTGTGTGTAACACTGTGGTAAGGTTAATGGGGGTTGGAAAAATGTAGAGAGTATTAACTATGGGTTTTAATACAGTATGGTATAACCCCTCACAAAGGTTGAGACCCAGTATGGCGTGGTAAACGTAGGTTGCTGTGAAATATCTTACAGCTATTAGAAGCTTCAATAATATATGGTGGCTAAGAGTATATTTTGGACACTTGGTGTTACCCGGGGCTGCAGTATTGCGTGGTGTGTTGGTTGAGGGCTGTGGCACAGCTTGTTGAGTCTACTGGGAAATGTGCAATGTTATGGTGTGGACACTACAGCAGTTTGTGGCGGTCCAAGGACGGTGTAGCCAACAGGGGCTGTGATACACGTTTGTGTAGCCAACAGGGGCTGTGGTACACGTTTGTGTAGCCACTCAGAGCTGTGACTGGGAGGGATGGTGCTAACGAAGGTTGTGGTAAGATCCATATGGTGGTACCACCAGAGGTGGTGGCAGAGTATGTTGTTACTACCAGAGGACGTGGTAGAGCATGGTGGTACTACCACCAGGGGTCACCGGTGGCACAATATGATTGAGCCACCAGGAATGGTGGTGGAGTAAGATGGTACAACCAGGGGTCGTGTGAGGGTATGGTGGTACCATCAGAGATGGTGGCAGATTATGGTGGTACCATCAGAGATGGTGAGAGTATGGTGGTACCATCAGAGATGGTGACAGATTATGGTGACGCCATCAGAGATGGTGACAGATTATGGTGGCACCATCAGAGATGGTGACAGAGTATGGTGGCACCAGCAGGAAATGGTGATATAATATGGTGGTACAAGAAAAGGTAGTGACAATGAAAATGCTCCGTAATAACCTTTATCACATGTATTTCTGTTGCCTTGCATACCTTTCCATTTTTTTTTTCCTTCCTGACAATATGTGTAGCACACTCCAATATGCCAAACCTTCCATTCCTGGGAAGGTATTTTGTAACTACAACTGCTGGCATTCGCCCCAGAGAGCAGAATTTTCCCTCACATGATGAAATTATAATCTTAATTCTCATAGTGTTGAAAAAAAAGATATATTCAAACGTTCCCACCGAGAAATGGATAAGTCTAGCCGCATTGCACCAAGGTATACGCTTGCCAAGATTGAACAATTGTAGTAATGCAAACGACGAACAAGTGTGAGGCTATAAGAAAAACATAGAGAGAAATTCAAAATGACACTGGAAAAATGGTATATGTGCTTACCGAAGCGAGAATATGTAATTACGATGCATATAATTCCTCACACACTTGATCACTCGTATATCACACCAACACTGACGAAGCAAATGCTAACAAGGCTCTGGCCTCATCAGGAAGAAGACTGTGACCTGGTTAGAGTTGAAACGACATGTTTAGTGTTGTCTGGGGAAACCTGCAAGTGTCATGATGACGTGTGTGTGTGTGTGTGTGTGTGAGTGTGTGCCTAATACTGTGTGTCTTCCTAACACTGGAGGCTTCTGGTGGACGCATGATGGTTCACCATGTGAGGTGACCACAAGTACCTTACGTTTCCTAACACTATCACTCACTGCCTGACCATCTTGCATCTGTTTCAGAGACGAGGAGAAGATATTGTACTGGATGTGTACAACAGTGTTGGATCTACAGTAGAGTTAGATCTTAATAAGTGAGGTTCTGATACCACACTTGTCAAGTTGTCATGTAGTTATACTCACGATTTCCTAGGGCGTTAGGTGAGGGCTGTACCTGAATGCAACAGGAGACCTTGTCATAATTTTCGAGTGCAGAAACAATCGTACTCCTGAAGGATTTTCACACATTACTCTCGTGACTCAAGATAATTAGGTTAGGTGGTGTGATATTGAGGTTATAGCTCTCTGCTGTATGTAGAGTAAGACTTGAAATACGTACATATAGAAACGTACACGTGATGAGACCTGACACTCAGTATCTAATTAAGTCTTTAAGCTTTAGAAACCTGGACGGTGGACGGGGCAAACACTCTCCCCTCACTCACAGCAGAATCTCCTGGAAGAGAAGCTAAAACGAATGATATTTAGTCCAAAACCTTCGTTGCAGATATTAGTGAGACATAATCCTCCTCCTCCTCCTCCTCCTCCTCCTCCTGGTAATCTGAGAATATTACAACAGCCTCAGCTGGTTTTATCTGGGTTGAGAAGTAACCAGAGTTGTGAGGGTCGACCCGTCCATGTTGAATGAAGGAAAACCCCAAGTGGACGCTTAACATCCCGGAAGCCTGGCCAACTGCTGCCATTGCAGTCATGTTCAGACGGTGCTGGGTTCTCGTTTCCTTGTGCTACGTGTGGAGATTATAATTCACATTCCCACCAGATATTTTCCCCCCTGGGTCGTCTGAGAGGAATCTTAAACATCAAACTTGCTTCGTGATGAGGAAAGATGGAAGCTTTCCAGAGATGAAGACAGTGTTTATGATTCTTATGACAAGGAAATATCATG
>JAUUDZ010043949.1:0-10656 GCA_032361705.1 Panulirus versicolor | reverse complement strand
AGGAAGTGGTCATTAGGACATTAGATAGGAGCCTCTGCATACCCAGTGCAAGACTTTCTCAGCCAGTGGTTTGTTAAGGGTGAGGCACTTAAGGCTAAGAAGCAGCCCTGGAGTTTTTTAGTTATGGAGACTGTTGCCATGGCCCCTCTTTGAGGGAGTTAAGATTGGAACAGGCATCAGAGATATAGATAGATATACTGCCTAAGAAAATACCTGAAAAGTAGTATAATTCCCTCCAGATTGTTGTCGGAAGGTGTTGAGCAGATGAATAGCAGGCCATAATGAGAAGAATCCTCACTATTTATGTGATTGTATGATAACTTTGGCACGGCATTATTTCTTGCTATATTTTCATGATTTTTTCTATGGATTCCAGGGAAGCATTGTTTATTCCCTGTCTTTCTTAATCTTTTTGTTTGTGGACTATGGCGAGGCCCATTTCTGATTATTTGTTTGCTCTCCCAAAGGCTATAGATACAATGTGCATAATTCTCATGAAAAAAATTTAGTTAATATTTTGATTCTGCTTCCTGTTTTAACATATACTGTTCCACAGAGTGCATCACCTCATGTTACTGGGGAACCATCAACGAACACGAAAAGGTTTGCTGCCAATCAGACTCAGCGATGGTACAGACCTCTTGGTGCCCGTACAAATGTTATAAATCAGATTCGAAAAAGGTAAGAGCATTAATTTCCCTCATGATAAAACAAAATGGGACCCCTTCCTCCCATATCCATTTATCTATCTATATCTCTGACGCCTATTTCCTTTGGGAACTCTCTTGTGGGGTTGGCCTCAGCAAAAGTGTCCCCATAACTGGTGAACTCCACTGCTGTTTCGTAACCTTTAATCACTCATCTTTCACAGTCCACTGGCAGAGGACAACTCTTGTGCATATTTTTTTTCAGTTGCTTCTACCTAATGTTCCCACCAGTTAATAACTACTTTTGCCTGATCAGTGTGCCTAATGGTCCTACTCTCTCTCAATCTCTGTTGATTTTTCTTTTTAAGGATACACAGTCTTTTTATGATTTTGAATAAGGAATGTATGACTAATGTAGGATGCCCAGATATAAGTTGATTTAAATGTACTTTGAATAAGAAAATTGAATTACTGGATGCTAAAAGAGGCCTAAAGGAGAATGTGAATGCAATTGAAAACAATGCAGGTAAGGATAAAATAAGAGTGGTTGTGGAGGCAAAGGAAGATTCTTACTTGCAGGTTTGCAAGGAGGCTTCCCATATTGTCAGTTGTGTATGCAGGCTATTTGTTTTCTGGGATGAGAGAGTATTTATCACAACCTTTAGTAAGTTCTCTCTTCCAAGTAATCTTGAAATGGAAACAGTATTAGGGTTAGGGGGTACTTCTGCAGTAAGCAGGAAGAATCAGAATGAGTGTAAAGGTGCACCCAAAATAACTTCTCTAGAGATATATGAAGGTTTATCATGTATAGCAATTGATGTAGCTTAGTTTATTGTTGAAAGTGACAGTGATAAGTTTGATGGAGTGCACATCCTAAAGGGATTGGGTTCTGTTGAAGTAGTATGGAGTAGAACAAGATTAGGAGAGAGGCTGATGTGCTTAAGCATTTTTTCAGATTGGTTGACAGTGATATCGTTGGCATCGGTCCAACTCCTAAGGTTGCTTAGGGTGTTCTAGAAGGCTTTGTTTTTGGTTGAGCTGTTCCTAACGCTTATCAGTGATAGCATTGTTGATGTACTTCAGTTGAGCATGTTCATCCATCAGTCCAACATTTTTTAAGGATTAGAAAGCACACAGGTCCCATCTTTGTCGCATGTGGGTTGTCACAGGTGAGGGGCTGCAAGATGGAAATGGTCCCTTGAGAGTCTACATCTTGATGATGCTTACTGATGATGTCTACAGGCCATGGAAAGAGATTTGTCTGTGGCTCTGTTGTGGGTTTTGTTATTGTTGACAAGATCAGAAGCTTTTATTAAGTTGGAGAAGATGGGAGCTAAAGAGGTCTTGCATCTCTCAGGTTTACAGTAGATAAAGATTAAGAAGCTGACAAGGGTTAGCTTCATATTACCAGACCATGAGATTCTGTGGGCTTTTGATGTCTGTGTAAGCCCAGTTGAACTGAATGCTTTTGCAGAATATGCTGAGGATCGGTATGATGGCAGTTTGTTGAAACTTCCCGAGATATCTTGGGATTAGAGACTTTCATATTGGGGAGACATGATGTCTGCCAGCTGATGGGTCATTTGGATTTAAAGAGGGAAGCATTGATGATGAGCCAAATGGGTTTTGCAAGCTCGGGGGAGATCTCCGTGGAGTGTGTCATAGGTAAGTTAAAGGGTGTAGTGAGGCCAGGGTCCTTGAGAGAAATTTTATCTGGGTACAAAGTTTTATGCCATGAGCAGTAAGGCCAAAAAGGGTTAGGAAGATGAAAGTGGGATGGAATGGAGCACTCTGTTGATTTTCTGAATTTCTGAGATCACAGAAAATTCCTGGGCCCCCCTTTTAGACCCTCAGTTATGATATACCCTTTGCACCCCCCTCTCAGAGACCCTTAGTAGAGCACTCTACTTTGAGGCTTTGTAACTGTATAGTGCCTTCACATTCTTGTACTGGCTCAATGGGTATTGGAACTGGAAGTTATGCTAGGTAAAATCAGTGATGGCACATATTAAGTCACTTATACTCTGCTTAATAAAAAACTGCAAAGTGATGACATCCCCTAATAGGGTAGGCAAAATTACATACTACACACTGTAATTTAGTAAGTTTGCAAAGTTGTCTCTTACAGCATGCATTGACACCAAGAAGAATCTGACCTGCTAGAAATGGCTGAAAATGCTAAGGCTGAAATCTCAAGAGCACAAACAGGCAAGATGTGGCATAATTTACATTTGGAAAACCCTGGGAAACATGGTTCTCAGTTTGCACACAAAAGTAGCTCTCTATTGACACAACAGGCATGGAAGCCTGTTGAATTCTATCAGTGTAGTTGAAATGCACAATAAATACAGTAAGAGAAAGCAGTATGAATTTAGGGCATGGAGCACAGAGAGTACTAGGCCTACAAACTGCAGGTCCAACAACCAGACGTAGTAGAGAAGCAACATGAAAGACCTGCATAATTATTGTGTGGCACACACAAGTTACCCTTTTATTATCGGTTTGCACAGTACTTATTTTTTCTCTTTCAGGAGGGTCATCAGACCAGAGAGAAAAGCTATGCAAGAACGCCTTCAGAAAAGATACCGTCCCCAGATTCTGCAGCCTTTGGCTACTGGTGAAATTGGACCATTAGACCTTATTGACATAACTCAGCCTCCAGTAGATCCACCCCCTGTGAGTGGAGCTAAGCCCAACATGTCACGAGCACAGCAACTGGTCAAAAAGAGTCACATTGTGACTGCACAGCAGAAAGTAAAGGTTAGTGTTTTCTAACTATTTGTAATATCCTCCCAAACAAAGTGCTTAGTTCCACAGAAAAAGTCACTTATTGTGTGCAGTACCAGGAGAAATAAGAAAGTTGATGGAGTTATTACATATTCACTTAGAATAAAGCTGGTTGGGGGGAATCCCTGGGTCTTGGATTAACATATATGCAACAGTCAAGACATTTGTTGAGCACAGTGTGCTAGTCCTGCCATTCTAGCAAAATCCCAATGAAGGTGCTCATAGATATGTAGGTACTTTCCTTGGCTTCCTCCACTTTTTGATATGTCTAAACCATTTCAGCACCCCTTGGTCAGCTGTCTCAGTCATACTCCACCTCAACCATACATCTTTCTTACCCTGTCATTCCTTACATGGTCATTTCATTTCACAACTTCACAAGCATTTCATTTTCAACATTTTCATCCTTCTGTTCTTCACATCTTACACACACTCCTCAGTGCACCCAGGATCTTAAATTCCTCTCCCACCTTATGATTCACTTTAGCCCCTATGATTGCATTCATTGTCAAATCCCTATCCTTCAGATCCTCCCTATTTAGACTTACTTTCATACCATCCTGTCTCATATCCCTGCTACATTTTCGTAGATGTTTCGATTCCATTTTGTCTTTCTCCTGTCACTAGCTTATGGGTTTCCTCTCAAGCCTGCCATCAGAGTTGTGTCATTTACAAACAGCAGCTTATTCACATCCCATCCCCCACCATTCCTTCTTCTCTATCCAGTTGTAGTATCTAAATGAATTCAGATCTTCATATTTTTCATTATGTGTACACACTGGTGTCTTGTAATTGTTATGTTATTGTCAGACCATGAAATGTTTATCTGTTTTCCTTGTATCACCTTCTGTGGGTCAACTCTGGAATGAAACATTTGCAAAATTTTGCATATGACGCTATTGTATATTGAATGCAATGATTTGTCAGCTAAAGGTTGTATTTCAACAGGAACAGCGTGCAGAAGAAGAAGAAAGAGTTCAGGCAACTGAACGACGAGCTGCACAAGCATCAGAGCGTGCACGGAAGAGTCAGGCATTGGAGTCACAGGTTCTTAATGCAGTCTCAGATATGCAGGTACATCTTTCATTTTTACAAAAAAGTTTGGTTAGAAACAAAATTTATTTGTTTTTCAAAATGAGTTGATAATATTTTTGCGTGCATGACGTTTTTCCACCTTACAGAGGTCATTCATGACTTGCCTTATGTATTAGCAAGTGGCACAATTTAGGCAAATTTCCTTTTAGCAAATAAAGGAATAGAATTGTGCTTGTGCAGATGTAATATAATATCCCAGTATTCCCACTACACTGCTTATGCTGTTTAAAAATCTAGCATTTCAGATCACCAGACAGGTTTGAGATTAGTTTTGTCAGCTGTTGATTTGACATGGCAGCTGAAGTACCCCCTGTTTACCACATCATTCCAATTTGCTCTTTATATTATTACACATTTACTTCTTCCACCTTAACAAGGTAACATCAAGAACAGATGAAAAGCTGCTTCGATTACACACATCCACTGTCTAGCTGTCACCCAGAATGTGCTAAAAACAGAGCTTAAAACAAACAGCCACTCCTCACAGACTTCCAGTGTTTATTTTGACTTCTTCATATATTCTAGTTTAGCATTTGGAGAGCATGTAATAGTAATAATGATGAATACTGATTTCGAAGAATTTATTACATACTACCCTGTAGGCTTAGAATATAGATTAAGTATAAGACAATGTACACCTTTCTTCCATTAGAAATAATATACTATATTACCATGAAGACTAGGAACATTATTAGACCATTCACAAATATAGAATATGGATATCTGCTGAGTTTACATCTAAGAAGTGATGTTACGATGGGATGGTTAACTTCTTTAAGCTGTCTTTATTGCATCTCTTTGGTAACAACTGCTCTGCATGGTGAGTCATATGTATGTGATCCTCATGAATGGTAGTGGTTCAGCTGAGTGATAAGTTATGTAAGAAACATTTCAGTTATTTTCATTGATACTTCCTCATTTCTTGACAAACTTATTTTAGTAGCCAAGACCTATTTCATAATGCTGATGATCAATGATATTAAATTTCAGGACACGAAGGAACTTGTTCAATCATTAGTTTGTTTGCGTGATGGTGATGGAATGGAGACAGATCTATTCACAACAGCGCAGACCATAATTAATCTTGCTTTGATGCATGTCAAGAACATCAGTGGAACAAACATGGAGGTTTGCATATTTGTCTGTTTCTATTTGGATTATCAAGAAAAAATATGATAGATTTGTATAGTGAAAGATTTCTGTTTCAAGATTTTGATATATCATTTTCTCATCCATTTTTAGAATGTATCTTGGGTAGTTTCATGTACCGCACTTATTTGATACAACCTCACAAAGATGGGAAAGGTATTTAGACATAAGAAAAAAGATCTCATAGCAATGCTGGATGAGGCTACAGTTGCATATTGCCATTCTTTTCTATCTCTAATTAGGTTTTCTGACTCCATTATTTTCTTTTCAAGTCCACTATACACTATATTCCTCAGTTCCTCAGTTCATTGCTTTACCCAAACAGTGCTGTGAGTCTGAGAAATAGTCCATTAGACCCTCAAACAAAACCATATCAGCAAACCCAGGATATATGTATTATATTTTGGACAGAAAGATCAGATTACATTTAATTGGTTTTAGATATGATATTTTTAGAAATTTATCTTTTTTTTCAGACTGTTACAGATTTTGGGCAGCTAGATAAGGCATGTTTACTTGTACTACACTTTTGAGATTTTTGTGAAAAGTTCCATCTGTCTCTCAGATAACAGTTGCTAAGCGTAAAGTTAGGTAACAGTCTACTAGTTACAGTTAGGTGAAATAGAATATTTTCTGACTTATAATTTTGTGATTTCAGGAGGGATTACGGAAAGTTTTGGGGAGTGGCGTGCTGCAAACTGCCATTGAAATCAGTGGTCGGAATTGTTCAGAGACCTCCCTTCGACAGTATAAACTACAGACTTTATTACATCTAGAATTGCTGTGGGTTTTAGGTGAGTGCTTGCTGTGCATGTGTAGGATATAAGAGTGTACTTTAGAACTAAGCTTGAAATAAAGAGGAAACATAACCTTCAGTATCCTGCCTCATGTGCTAGCCACTCTAACTCATCATGCTGCACTTTTAGTGTGTGTGCTGCATAGTATTTCTAAATTATTTCTTGTTATTTACCACCAATGCTGTGCATTTGTGTAAATTAAATGTAGATTGAAACCAAGTTGAAAAAGAAACATGCCCATAGCCTTGTACACTGTTGGATGTGCAAAACACCCATATCCATTCTTCTTGACAGTGTCCTGGGCCAATACAAAGGTATTGATATAACTTTCTGCATAGATTGGGAAAAAATTGAGTATTTAGAAGGACTACTAGATGTGTTTCATGTTAGGGAGGGACATATGACATTTATGGAATGGGATGGCAGTGAGTATTTGGAAGGACTACTAAATGTAGTCACATATGATGTTTGTAGGATGGGATGGCAAAATTAATTGAGTATATCTGGTAGGTTGTATATGAAAGTAGTAACAGTTAGATGGTGGCATGCTGGAGCTTCTGACTGGGGAGGAATGATATGGCTTCAGGACAGGGAGAGGGACCGTGTATGAGAAATACTTTGTGAAAGAATGAGTTGTTTGTGGCATTTATGGAGCTGGAGAACACATGTGATATAGCTGACATAAAGGCATTGTTTAAGGTGTTATGGATATATGCAGTAAATTGAAAGTTAACTCAGTGAGGGATTTTTACTGGGAGAGTAAGGCATGTGTGTGAATTGGAAGGGAGGAGGATGAATGGTTCCTGGCAAAAGTGGGTCTTCATCAAGGGTATGCTGTGTTATCTTGACTTTTTAAGCTGCTCAAGGGAAGGATGTTGAGGGACATAAGTACAGGTGCCTTGGAAAAAGAGGCAAGTTTCAATGTGTAAGGGTTGAGTGCTCATAGCAGATGAGTCAGCTGCTGTTTGAAGATAACAAGGAGAATGTTAATGGTAATTGCAATCAAAATTAAGGTAATGAGGTGAAGCAAGGGAATGAGCCAGGATCTTTGAGCATAGGTTAATTAGGGAGGACATGGAGGAAATGGAAATCTTTAGGTACCTGGGAGCGGACATAGCCGTGGATGAAAACATGAGAGATAAAGTGAGTCGTAGGATGCATCAGTAACATACAGAAGATGTCAGTTTTTATGTAGGCAATGGTTGATGAATACGTTTTCGTCATTGATAATACCTAAGCCCTTAGCATTTCATTCACTGAATTCCTAAATCCCTTTCTTATATACATTCAACCATGTTGTCATTGACCTTCTTCAATCTCTTGTCATCTGTTATCTAGAATATGTTTTGCAGGGTTTCAAGGAATTTCTTTTTTTAATGAATGATGGAAAATGGGAAGATGTATAAGCTTGTTTGTGTACAAAGCATTTGGTGAATTTTTTAACATAATACCAGGAGAAATCTTGTACTTGAAATACCATGGTATGAATGCTGATACTGGTTTGCTGGATGTGAATGATTAATGATCATAAAATAATGATATACATGTTACAGTATTAGTTTATGGTATTATTTTCTATAGGTTATTCATCATCAAGCAAAGCAAGTGATGATGAGGAGGAGGAGGAAAGTCGGAGCAGTAACATCAGAGAATATCATGTGGAAGAGATTATGAAGATGCTCCGTGCAATATCCCTGCGTCACAATCCAACTACCATGGCAACATTCCTCCAGGAGACAGTCCTTGAGAAGTGAGTTACAATAGGGTTCAGCAGTATTCTGTAAGTGAATTCTGTTCATCTGCCCATTATTCAAATAACGTTTTTGTATATTCAGAGCTAGCTTAAACTCTCTAAGTGATGCAATTGATTAAACAGGAAAATGTTGTTATTACAAAGTAAGAGAAATGTGTCTTGATTCTGGAAAAGGAACTTTTCTGTCAGAGAAAATGCAGGAGTACAAGAGATGTACTTTGTAGGAATATTAGGTAGTAGCCCCTGAAAACAATATGCTAAAGTTGCCCTTTGCCGATAGCCTGTTAAGGGTAAGGCACTAAAGGTTATGAGGTGGAACTGGAGCTCACTTGTTATGGAGTCTCTTATTGTTATGGCCACCTTCTTGAGGGAGTTCCAGAAGGGAACAGGCATCAGAGATATAGATAGATATTATTTATCATTATTTATATTTTTATTACACTTAATCACTGTTTCTTACGTCAGCAAGGTAGCGTCAGGAAACAGATGAAGAATGGCCCATCCATTTATATATACATAAACACCCATACATACACATACACACACACATACATTTATACACATGTACATATTCATACTTGCTTGCCTTCATCCATTTCTGGTACTACCCCGCCTCACAGGAAACAGCATCGCTACCCCGTGCTTCAGCAAGGTAGCGCCAGGAAAACAGACAATAAAGGCCACATTCGTTCACACTCAGTCTCTAGCTGGCATGTGTAATGCACCAAAACCACAGCTCCCTATCCACATCCAGGCCCCACAGACCTTTCCATGGTTTACCCCAGATGTTTCACTTGCCCTGGTTCAGTCCATTAACAGCATGTCAATCCTGGTATACCACATTGTTCCAATTTACTCTATTCTTTGCATGACTCTCACCCTCGTGAATGTTCAGGCTCTGATTGCTTAAAGTCCTTTTCACTCCTTTCTTCTGCCTCCAATTCAATCTCCCACTTCTCCATGTTCCCTCCACCTCTGACACATGTATCCTCTTTATCTACCTTTCCTCACATACATTTACATACATACACGTGTACATATTCATACTTGTTTGCCTTCATCCATTTGTGGCGCCATGCCGCCCCATAGGAAACAGCTTTGCTACCCCTTGCATCAACGAGGCAGTGCCTGGAAATGGATGAAGAAAGGCCACATCTCCCCACACTTATTCTCTAGCTGTCATGTGTAATACACCAAAACCACATCTCCCTATCCACATCCAGGCCCCACAGACCTTTCCATAGTTTACCCCAGACATTTCACACGCCTTTGTTCAATCTGTTGACATCACGTTGACCTCAGTATACCACATCATTCCAGTTCACTCTATTTTGTGCATGCCTTTCACTCTCCTGCATATTCAGGCTAGGATTGCTCAAAATCTTTTTCACTTGATCCCACCACCTCCAATATGGTCTCGCGTTTCTCCTTCTTCCCTCCACCTCTGAGACATTTGTCCTCTTTGTCAGCCTTTCTTCACTCATTCGCTATATATGTCCAAATCATTTCAACACAGCCTCTTCTGCTCTCTCAACCACGCTTTTTATTACCACACATCTCTCTTACCCTTTAGTTGCTTACTCAATCAAACCACCTCACACCATATTTTGTCCTCAAACATTTCATTTCTAACATGTCCACCCTCCTCCGCACAACCCATGCCTCACTACCATATGATAGTATTGGAACTACTATTCCTTCAGACATACCCATTTTTGCTCTCCGAGATAATGCTTTCTCTTTCCACACATTTTTCATTGCTTCCAGAAGCTACACTTACTCCCCCACCCTATGAATCACTTTTGCTTCCATGATTCCATTTGCTGTCAAGTCCACTCTCAGATATCTAACATTTCTTTTCTTCCAATATTTCTCCAATTTTCCCCTCAACCCTACTGAACCTAATGACCTTGCTTTTATTCTTATTTACTCTTGACTTTCTCCTTACACACACTATGCCCAACTCTGTCACCAACTTCTGCAGTTTCTCTCTTGAAACAGCCACCAGTGCTGTATCATTGGCAAACAACACTTGACTCGTTTCCCAGGCCCTCTCATCCCCAGCAAACTGCTTACATGCCTCCTCTCCAAAATTCTTGCATTTATCTCTCTAACCACCCTATCCGTAAACAACTTAAACAACCATGGTGACATCACACCCCTCCTGCCGACTGAATTTCACTGGGAACTAATCACTCTCCTCTCTCTTCTCTTCCTACTCGTGCACATGCTTTACACCTTTGATGAAAACTTCTATGCTTCTAGCAGCTTACTTCCTACACCTTATATTCTTAAGACCTTCTAAGATCATCTCTGTCAACCCTACCATATTCCTTCTCCAGGTCCATAAATGCCACATACAAATCCATCTCTTTTTCTAAGTATTTCTCATATACAGGAGGGTGAAAGTTATGAACCAGAATGATGT
>JAUUDZ010043938.1:0-10656 GCA_032361705.1 Panulirus versicolor | reverse complement strand
TGACTGCTGACTGATACAATGATAAGCTACGGACACAATGACTGCTGACTGATACAATGATAAGCTACGGACACAATAACTGCTGACTGATACAATGATAAGCTACGGACACAATGACTGCTGACTGATACAATGATAAACTACGCACACAATAACTGCTGACTGATACATTGATAAGCTACGGACACAATGACTGCTGACTGATACAATGATAAACTACTGACATAATGACTGCTGACTGATACAATGATAAACTACGGATACAATGACTGCTGACTGATACAATGATAAGCTATGGACACAATGACTGCTGACTGATACAATGAGCAGTGACTGACACAGTGCTGACTGAGAAAACGACTGACACAATGCTTACTGACTGACTGAATGACTGCTGACTGATAAGCCGAGAAGAAATTATCATAATGACTTTATCAATACGATAAGAGACTGAAAAAAATTATCTAATAACAGTGAGGCCTGACTGGCACAATAACTGTTGACTGATATAATTAGCAGAGTGACTGCTTACTGATACAACGAGCAGATACTAACAGTGAGCAGTGGAGAAGTGACTGACAGTGATTAATGACTTACAGTGAAAAGCGAATGACAATCACAAGAGATACACAACGATCAGAAACATAAAATGTTCAGTGACTGATACAGTGACTTGTGACTGGCAAAATGACAAACAACTGATCAAATAAGCAGTGGCTGACAATGAGAGTTGACTGACACGATGCCTACTGAATTATACGGTGTTCAGTGACTGACAGATGAATGAATGATCAATGAGTAACATAACGATGGGTGACTAATACAATGAGTAGTGTCTGACACAATAACTACAGACTGATACAATGACTATCGACTGATAAAATAGGCAGTGACTGACACAATAAATGCTGACTGTCGCAGAATGATAAGCAAACTGACATAATGATCAATGACTGACAATGATTAACTAATGACTGACAATGATTAGTAACTAACACAATGATCAGTGACTTATACAATGACCGCTGACTGATACAATGAGCAATGACTGACAAAACAGACTGACAATATTACTCCTAAGTGATACAACTAACAGACATAATGACTGAACACCGACACAAAGATCAATGACTTTCACTGACTGCTGACCGATACCACGGGCAGTGACTGATAGTGACTAGATTTACAGTGAAAAGCGAATGACACGATAATCAGTGACTGAAACAATGACTGTTAACTGATACAGTGACTAGCGGCTGTTGCAATGATCAGTGACTAACAGCATGGTTGTTAACCAATACAATGAGCAGTGACTGACAGTGAATACTTATTGATACGATGAGCAGTGAATGAGAAAATGACTGGTCACACACCGTGAAGTGACTGACACATTGACCGCTGACCGTTCAATGTGCAGTGTATGACAATGACTATAATTAAATAACTGATGAACGATACAATGAGCAAAACCTGACCGAGCGAGCAGCAACTGACACGATGACAACTGATTAATACAATGAACAGCAACCGACACAATGAATGACAACAGATACAATGAGCAATGACGGCTGACTGATAGAAGCAACTGACACAATGACTGCTGACTGAGAGATGCAACTGACACAACGACTGCTGACTGATAGAAGCAACTGACACAATGACTGCTGACTGATAGAAGCAACTGACACAATGACGGCTGACTGATAGAAGCAACTGACACAATGACTGCTGACTGACAAAATCAGAAGCAACTGACACAATGACTGCTGACTGACAAAATCAGAAGCAACTGACACAATGACTGCTGACTGAGAGATGCAACTGACACAATGACTGCTGATTGAGAGATGCAACTGACACAATGACTGTTGACTGATAGATGCAACTGACACAATGACTGCTGACTGACAAAATCAGAAGCAACTGACACAATGACTGCTGACTGATAGAATTAGAAGCAACTGACACAATGACTGCTGACTGATAGAATTAGAAGCAACTGACACAATGACCGCCGACTGATAGATTTAAAGAAACTGGCATTATGAGTGCTGACTGATAGAAGCAGCTAACACAATGACTGCTGACTGATAGAAGCAGCTAACACAATGACTGCTGACTGATAGAATTAGAAGCTACTAACACAGTGACTGCTGACTGACAGAAGCAACTGACACAATGACTGCTGACTGATAGAATTAGAAGCAACTGACACAATGACTGTTGGCTGATAGATTCAGAAGCAACTGACATGACTGCTGAATGATAGAATTAGAAGCAACTAACACATTGACTGCTGACTGACAGAATTAGAAGCAACTAACACATTGACTGCTGACTGACAGAAGTAGAAACAACTGACACAATGACTGCTGACTGATAGAATTAGAAGCTACTAACACAATGACTTGACTGACAGAAACACTGACACTGACTGTTAACTGACAGAAGCAAGTGACACAATGACTGCTGACTGATAGAAGCAACTGACACAATGACTGCTGATTGATAGAAGCAACTGACACAATGACTGCTGACTGATAAAAGCAACTGACACAATGACTGCTGACTGATAGAAGCAACTGACACAATGACTGCTAACTGACAAAATCAGAAGCAACTGACATAATGACTGCTGACTGATTGAAGCAACTGACAATGACCGCTGATAAATCAAGCACTAACTGATACAATGACTCATGACTAATACAAGAAGCAGAGACTGGCGCAAAGTCTGAAGACTGATACAATAACCAATGTGAGCTACAATGACTGAAGTTCACTACAGTATGCAGTAACTAACACACAGACTGAAGACTGGTACAATAAGCGGTGAATGACGACTTATACAATCAGCAGTGACTGACATAATGACTGACGACTGGTGCAATAAGCGGTGAAAGACGACTTATACAATCAGCAGTGACTGACATAATGACTGGCGACTGGTGCAATAAGCGGTGAATGACGACTTATACAATCAGCAATGAGTGAAATAATGACTGACGACTGGTACAATAAGCAATGACCGAAGACTGATACGATAAGCAGTGATTGACACAATGAATGAAGACTGATGAAAAATCTTGAATGGCACAGTGACACAAGCAGGAAGCGGTATATAGTGACTGACGACTGATACACAAAACAACAACTGACACAATGACTGACGACTGATACAACAGGCAGTGACTGACACAATGACTGAAGACTGATACAAAAACTGTCGAGTAATACAATAAGCAGTGACTGACAATGAAAAAAATGTGACTGACACAATGACTGACGACTGATACAATGACTAACGAGTAATATGATAACCAGTGACTTACAATGACTGATGACTGATACAGTAAGGCGAAATTGACACTGACTATCCGACTGATACAAAAAGCAGTGACTGACAATGACCGGCGACTGATGCAACAAGTCGTGATCGACACAATGACTGATGATACAATGACTTAACTGATACAGTAATGAGCATCTGACAATAACAGAAGGCTGATACAATAACTGAAGATAGATACAATAAGCAAAGGCTAATACAATGACTGAAGGTTGATACAATAAGCAGTGGCTGACGACTGACGCAATGAGCAGTGATTTGACTGTGACTGATGCCTGATACAAGTAGCAACTCACACAATGACTGATGAGCATTGACTGACGACATACAATAGGCAGTGACTGACAAAATGACAGACGACTGATACAGAGCAGTGACTGACGACTGATACAAAGAGCAGTGACTGACACAATGACTGACGATTGAGACAATAACTGGCAACTGACACAATGCCTAACGACTGATACAATAAGCAGTGACAGACACAACAACTGATGACCTTTACAATAGTCAGTGAATGACAACACAATGACTGACGACTGATGCAATAAGCAGTGACGGACACATCGACTGATGACCGATACAATCGTCAGCGAATGACAACACAAAGACTGACGACAGATGCAATAAGCATTAATTAACACAAAGACTCAAGACACATAAAATAACCAGTGACTATCACAATGGCTGACTGAAGACTAATACATTAAGGGGTGACTGACACAAAGTGCTGAAGAATGATAAAATAAGCAGTGACTGACGAATTATACAATATGTTGCAAATTACAGTGACTAACCATAACAAACAATGACTTATGAGTGATACAGTAAACAGTGACTGACATAATGACTGAAAAGATACAATAAGTGATTGACGAAATGACTGACGACTGATACAATAAGCAGCGAGACACAAAAGACCGATGACTGATACAATTAGCAGTGACTGACGAATGAGTGAGTATTGCCTCATCATGAATAACGACTGATACAATTAGCTGCAACTGATACAGTGACTGAGGACCGATATAATAAACAGTGAGTGACGCAATGAGCAAAGACTGATACAATAAGAAGTAACTGACATAATGACCGACCTCTGATATCATAAACAGCAATTAACACAATGACAGACGACTAATACAATAAGCAGTAACTAACAACTGACATAATGACTGATGACTAATACAGTAAGCAGTGACTGAATACTGGTACAATAATAAGTGACTGACGACTAATGCAATTAGTGACTGACATGCATGAATGACGACTGATACAATAAATTGCAACTGACACAATGACTGTCGACTGATATATTAAGCAAAGAAGGAAGACTAATACAATAAACAGTTATTGACGACCGATGCAATGAGCAATGACTGACATAAAGACTGACGATTTATACAGTAAGAGACTAACAGCTGATACAATGAACAGTGACTGACAAGACTGACGACTGATACAATAAGCAGCAACCGACAACTTATGCAATACGCAGTGACTAACAAAATATGCAGAGGGTGACACAATGCCTGACGGATGATACAATAAGCGTTAGCTGGCATCTGATATAACGAGCAGTGACTGGCGACTGATACAATAAGCAGTGACAGACATCTGCTATAATGAAGTGACTGTCAACAGAAACAATGACTGACAACTGATGAACAGTGACTGGCGACTGACACAATAAGCAGTAACTGACATCTGGTATAATAAAGCGACTCTCAACTGATGTAACGAGCAGTGACTGGCGACTGATACGATAAGCAGTGACAGACACAATCAAAAATAATAACAAGCAGTGACAGTCTTTAACCTTTGTGGTGCCGGAAAGATCTAGACAGCCGTGCTGGGCCAAGGGTCATACCGTCACCCCAGTGGAATTCTTTGATCTAAACCTACGTGGGCACAGCGAGTTTGACCTTTGAGCTCTCGAGCTTAAAAAGCACCCAAGGAAGGGTCATCTTCAAACCATATTTCTATTCCTCCAAGTTCCAAGCGTTGAAGGGGCAGTTGTCATACCATTCTTAACAGATAAATCTCAGCCGATTCTACAAAGGCTGCTGGCACTTGCCTATGAGGCAAGATGACCGTACAGTAATCACGCCTCTTTTACATGACCGGCTAAAATCCGCCATCATGGTGACAGAACAATCCAAATCAAGCTTTTAACCTTGGTGTAAAAGACATATCAACATTACAGACAACACTTAACGGAAGGAGCTGTACGTAAAAATAATACTTCGAGGTCCAAAAGGCAGACCAACTCCTCCAATATATAGTTTGCATCACCTGCGCGAGAGCTGTGGAGGAGGAAATCGAATTCCTTATACGAAGCCACCTCCATGTCTGAGCTTCTTCTTAAGAACGCGACTTAAGACCTTTATCATCGTATGTGTCCTCTGTCATGTGTGCACCACTAACCCCAAGATTACAATGAATCCAAGCCAAAAATCTTCTACCTACATGTAATTAGCATTAGTTTACAACCTTCCTCTCATCGACGCTGTATTGACAGTGAGACTTGGGGGGGGGGGGGGGTGGAACGCGTGCAGAGGTGTAAATCCCACACCATTATCAGCTGACGTTACAGTCAGAAATGGTCACAGTCTGGGGTATATACGCGTTAGTCATCCATTCGCTTTCTTTAATGGACTATAGTTTTCTCTTCTAAACTTATACGATAACATAAATAAATATGTTGGGGCGTCGTATAGTTTTTCTCTTCTAAACTTATACGATAACATAAATAAATATGTTGGGGCGTCGTTGGCTAACCCCATTTAATGGAAATTTAAGATCTCATAAAAACCTATTGCCATTAAGTAAAACAGTTACAAGAAACAGTCATGAAACTAAAATAGATACAAATTACGATTACAAATAAGGTACGGACGCTTTAAAGTAGATGAAAAGCATTTCTTAAACAATATTAATAATAATCTCATGATACTAAACTTAAAACATAAATACAAGTGACATTAATCACTTGAATCTGAATTGTTTACGTGCTATTTCGAATTGATCATATAAAATGAATTGTTTACGTAATGATGAAACAGTACAATCCTGGTCCAATGTCCTTGTTAATGGTAGCAGAATTTACAGAGAATCTTTCCCTGGTAAATACGTGTCTCTTGCCCGTGGCATTAAGAAACATGTCTGCCTCTTACAACTACGAGTATAGTGTATACAAACTAAGTAGACATGAGCCTCTGCTTATAATTCTGTACAAAGTAGAGATGAACCTCTGTTCATAATTTTGTAATCTTAGCTTTTTATATCATCACACACACACACACACACACACACAAAACAACAACAACAACAACACATGTGCCCCCGCCCAAGGCGAACTGATCATCCTAGGAAAACTGGTTACTTTGCACAATGCTTACAATGCAAATGATCTCCGTCATCCATTTTAACCTAACCTTTCTCAAGTAGTAGTAATATCTCAGGTTACATTCAAAGTGACAAACATACACTTATTCGATACGGTTCAATTTCGTATGATCTGGATACATTGCTTGTTCATATGAACATTATTTACTGAAAAGGATTCATTTCCTATGGTACCGAACCAAGCGTCTCCACGTAAACTTACCGCATCTCAGACATGGATACCTAAATATGGATCTAATTAATCAAACAAGGACAGGTGTAAAGGCAACTGAGATGCATGTATTTTAAACAGAAGGAATTCCCCAAACACTGCACTTTAAAAGAATAAGAAATAATCACTTATATGCCGAACAGCAGGTGGGAAATCATGCATACAATGGTAAAAAGAAAAAAACTGTACCCATGGTGTTGGAAGGAAATAAAATCACGAAAATCTCTTTTAATTGTATATTGTAAGGAAAGGCTTTGGGTGTCGAAGAATCTGAGAGAGATTTATTTGAGCGCTCTTAGCGGTGCGATCAGGAAGAGAAAGCTTGGGAAAAGCAGTGGAAAGTAGGAGGGCAACAGGTCCTGGGGCTCAATTTAATGTCCCATTGTTTCTGTACACGAAATATACCGGCAGTTGCTACTGTATACGGCATTGCAGTCAGCATGGTACTATCGTTACATTGTTTAATAGGAAAAGGTATATTCTTTTTCTAACATTTAAACGACGTTCACTAAACATTCACAATGTTTATAATGAAATCCATAAAAAAGCAATGATGAATTACGTTTGGCAGAAATACTCGCTGTAGACACATCCTTCACAGACCCAGTGATGTCCTAAGCGTCACCCAGCTACTGGATACATGTACAAAGACGTGCTTTATATATCTTTATACTTTGAACGGCAAATGATCAATAGAATAGACGGGTAAGTTTGGGTAATACAATAGCTTCTCCTAACTCAACGGGGGGAACTAAAATCTATTTCGTAAATATCGATATTCACATTCAGTTCCTATTATTGAAACAATCACCAGTGATTTCCGAAGTCCAAAGCGGTTCTTGGACAGCTCATGGATGTAGCAATCTTGAAGTCTAGGAAAAGTGTTAGGCTAAAACAGGCAAACCAATCAACCTTACCTAATCCTCAACCAGGAGACTCCATGCCTCTACTAGCCTAACCTCAACGTAACCCAAAGGTGACAACCAGTGTATATAAACAATGTAGAATATAAACCTATTCAACAAATTAACGGCTACCTCATCCGCGGTCATCATTGGAACAAAATAACCATGAACTTCAAAATCCTATATGATTTAGAGTCGATTCCACACATAACCCCAAAACAGTTTCTAGTCTGTCTTTCCAAACGTTCCCTCTTGTTTCATGCTGCGATTAACCTTGCCCTGTAATGACGGACATGAATAACAGTACTCGACTGTCAGGTGCTGAAAACAACCCAACACTACCTCTGGCCATCCTCCTGAAGCTCCTCAGCCCCTCACTTTCTCCATGACCCTTCCATGCCACCCCACTTCCCACCCCTAACTGGTCCTACCCTTCCCTCCCTCTGACTGTCTGACTGGAGACACACGACCGACTGGAGAGGTGCTTGCAGGCAACATCCTGCTATGGTCGCTCACCAATGTGGACAACGAGACCCAGTACGAGCTGCACATCGAGCTGGAGGACTGGTCCGGCAACAAGCGCTTCGCTCGCTACCGGGGCTTCCGCATCGGCTCAGAGAGGGACGCCTACCGCCTCTACCACGCTAATGTTTACTTCGGTAACGCTGGTAAGTACAGTACAGCCTTATAACATGCTAACCTTTGGGTTCATCAAGCCAGGCAGGACCAGACTCATTACTTTGACAATGTAGGCGAGGTCAAACTGTCACACAAATATCATTTAGTTCAGAGCAGGTGAGGTCAGTGTCTCCCCCTACGTTTGGCTTGCACATGCTGGTGAAGGTCAGTGTCATTCGTATGTTTGTCCGAGGTAAAATGTCACCCTACCACCTAAACACTTAAGTTGGGTACTTTATACGTCGGCGGATGCACGTTTTCTTGAATTATGACCAGAAATGGAAAGCGAGGTCATATAAATTAATAATGTAAAATACCGGTATTAGAAGAAAGATAACCTGCCTGGTTTAATTATATATGTCTTAATGGGTTCCATTACAGTTATAATTCCATCTTTAGAACATGCATTCCGCTCAACTGCGTTATGAGTCATTTAGTTTGGAAGGTAAACAATCTCAAATGTGTAAAGAGGTATAGAATTCTGAACCTGTGGTCAGATACCATTAGCATTAATTCGAAAACAGTACCTTTACAGACATCTGAACTCTCCCCAACTGCCTGCAATGTTTGCGTTATGTATGGCGGCATTGTTGTCAGTCAAAATTAACTCTACAGACAAGTTTTCTGGTAATACGTCTTCATATGTCGATTTACAAACAGAATGAATTTCTACAGGATCAGAACAAACGCCATGTGAATGTATGGTGTCAGCCGTCTGCAGGTTAATTATGTCCTTACAATAGAAAATGACGTCGGAACTCCGTCCATTCTTTACTTCTGAGACTTGGAAGAAAATGGTACCTATCAGATCTTAACACTTTCAACTGTTGGTACTGTGCACAAATACCGCATTCTTTCTTTATTTCTGAGCCCTTCCCACTTTGCTTTCCTAATAATCCCATTCTATATATCAACTCTTGAATGTGTAAGGAATCAAACAGCATCACTCGTCAAAATTTGTTAACTAGCACATGCGTCCGTCAACTGATAAACTTCTCTAAGTTTGCCAATATTTACTCTGTCAACAGAAATGAGGTCACAATGTCACCCTAAAATTTAGTTCATTAATACAGGTTAGACCATACGTTCACGCCAATGTTTTCCTGTTGATGGAAGTAATACCACAGGCGATGCCATCAATATATACCCCAAAAATCACTGGTATGCCTAAATAGCGACCTTACGTTTACTTCATCACAGGTTTGTAACAACAATCCATCCCAAATTTTTTTTTTGTTTTACTTTCCTAACGTAGGTAAGGCCATAATGTTCACATTGTGACATGTTGCCTGCCACATAGCGTCGCCAACTTCCCCATCTTTTTACTTACACAACACAGGTGAAGTACGGCGGCGGTGATTTCGACCTCAGCAACGTAGTAAATATTACATTAATCATATTGTGATATCAGGCTTAGCAGGTGGGGCAAAAATATTTCGGGATATGACACTTTTAAAATATATTGGGAATATATTACAAAACCCGAGCACAATGATATACTAGATTTTTCGTACGAAACTCAGGACTGACTTTACTTTGTGGTGTTGTGACACAATTCAGTCAGCAGGGCTTCTGGCCCTCACACCAAAATCTGAAAATGGCAGATGGCAGCCCAATTGTAATACGTTGAAACTGGAAGTTTTCGAGCAAACGTCCATTAAATTATTGTCTGTATTACCGCTTCACTGAATCCGGTCAACAAGAAATATAATGAAAGCCAACACTTTCGCACATGTAAGAATTCATGTGTGGATGCCTAAAGTATATACCAAGTTGTGTGCAAGGCTGAATCAAGGTGGAATAATAGGTATTCTGAAACGCCGGGAGGTTTAAGTGTCTTCTACCTTTTGGACCGTTACTCATATAATTAGAATTGTCTATAAGGTGAACAAATAGTAACGTTGAGCTAAGGAATATGTTGCCAAGACAACCAATTTGCGTGGGATCTACGAAGTACTTTTAATAGGCAACTTTTTCCTGAAAGTATCTGGAAACCTTATTGTCCGAAAGTCATTTCAAATCATGGATGGTGGGAAAAAGTAAATCAAATGGATATATATATATATATCTATATATATATATATATCTATAAAAAAACACATAGT
>JAUUDZ010043918.1:0-10657 GCA_032361705.1 Panulirus versicolor | reverse complement strand
GGGGGGGGCGTTATCTCTGGTACTAGTTGTCATTATGTGTTAGATTATTTCATCCAACAATTCTTGTGCTCATCAGTCCCTTTCTCTCTTGAGAATGTTTCTACTTGAGAGACGTCCCACGTACAACGTCCCACGTACAACGTCCCACGTACAACGTCCCACGTACAACGTACCCTTTAGTTAAACTGTCGACTGAAAGTACATGAGAAATTCCTATAGAAAATTCGTAATTTCAGTGTGAACTGCACGATTTTCATTTAGCATGAGTCTCCCAGGTTGCGCTTCATCTCAGTCAACAGTACATCAAGTATTATGTTGAAAGAAATTGACAAAAAGACATCAGTAAAACAGAGGACATTGCTCGAGGCAGCACAGAAGCACTCACCTTACTGGCATCGAGATAATGAACTAACAACCGGTATAAATTAGGTTGATACCAATCCGACCCCGTCTTTGCCGGCGGCATTACAGGACCTGCAGTGTGTAAATCAGCGGGTCGTGTGTAGCGAGTAGCCAGGGGCAGGTGCTGCTACGGGAAGAGTTAGGTCGGATAACCAATGACATGAGATTCAGTGAGAAGTACAGGAACGAAACATTGTTGACACATCAAGAACAAGAGCTGGAGTTATGTGCAGCTTAAGTAGAGAAGTGAAGTGATAGTTGGATATGAATGGTGCAATGTATGAGACGAGTTAACTGACCTTACCCAGAGGAATCGCTCACGTTCTCTCCTATAAAGTAACAGGAAACCGAGTTAAGTCTCTACTTTGGTTGTCTGTCCCATCATATACTCGGTCTGTGTACAGTGCCACTGTCTCCTGATGACAGGAATGAATTTGATGTACAAACATCAAACTGTGAACCAACGCGGTTAAACATCAGATGCCACGTAACGCTCACAGATATATGGAGTTCCAATTTGTTGAAAACAGCGGTCTTTATGATGAACAATGACACAGTGTTTGACAAGACACTTATGTGGAGGTCTATTGGTACACGCGGAAAGCTGACTATTTCGAAATGGTTCAGCACTACAAAATGCAGGTGTACCTTTAGAGCTCAGAAACCAGGGAGCAAGTGCTGGAGGTCTGGCAAAAACTTTTAGAGGTTAAGCAACAGAGGGAGTAGCGTGAAAGTGAGGTGTAACGGTAAACAGAGGAAAGCGCTGGAGTAAAGGGTTAAGGGGTTGATAAGGGGTCAGAAGTCAGCCAATGAGATGGTCAAGTTCTAATCAGGGAGGAAAAGTTGGGCTGTAAAGACTGGGTTGTTTTGTTGCTAGAGAAAAGAAATCTACCAGTGTCATGAAAAGCATGTACTGGTGAATGTGCATGGGTTGGGGATAAGTGATAATTCAGAGGCAAATTGTATCTGAACGATTTCATGAAAATTTGAAAGGGAGTTAATGAGGCTACAAAGGTATGCAGACTGATAGGATTATTTTGCGGTGGGAAGACATGTTCGGGTGTGACCCGATTTTTGACTGACGGGTTACTGAGAGTACGGAATATGTTGTAGTGTGTTGTCTTTATGCTTATCCTGGACAAAGGCAAAATGAGAGAGATTTTACAGCCATTGGAATTATGTGTATCTTAGGTAAACTTATATATACAGAGTTGTTAGTGAAACATTGGTATGCTGCATAAGTTACAGTTAATGTCTGTGCACATAAAGTCTTTATACAGGCACACTACTTTTACTCCCCTTGTTTCCTGAAGTAGAGTATGTAAACACTTAAAGCCTGATGGCCTGTCACTGCATCTTGACCCAGACGCGAGTGTGCCACCGACTCAGACGCCTACTACCTGGGTGTCGACGAGACATGAGTAAACACTGTGTATTAGACCCTATGATCCTTGAAGCAGGGACGTAAAATCTCCTCATCAGTCGTCATGCACAACAAAGTACAGAGGTATGGAAGTCACCGCCCTTTGATCTACTGGCTTAAGATCCATTGTAGAGTGGTGTAGCATGTTTGACGCAAGCGCCACCGTTAATGTGACTGGAAATATAGGCGTCCGTGAGAAGCTTATTCACACACACCCGCCCCCACATTACCACGAGGAAGAGGAAGAAGAAAAGTATTGTAATAACATAACGACATAAGAAGTGAGGACACTGCAAGAGGCCTATTGGCCCATGCTAGGCAGGTCCTGAGTCTGTCCACCCTACAACCGACCACCTGAACCCATAAACACATCCAACCTTCCTTTAAAACTACCCAAAGACCCACGTAGCTTCCACTGTTGTACTTGGCAACTTGTTCCATAAATCTATTACCCTATTCCTGAACCAATATTTACCTACATACGACTTGAGTCTATTTTATTTTTCTAATTTGAATCCATTGTTTCTTGTCCTATCCGATGGCGGCATTCTAAGAACTTTATGTTACCTTTATTAATGCCCTTCATCCATTTAAAAACTTGAATCATATCCCATCTAGCCCTCCTCCTCTTGAGTGTAAATTCAGTCTTGTTAACCTTTCTTCATAAGTCAGGTTTCTAATTCCAGGGATCATTTTTGTCATCTGCCTTTGTACTCTCTAAACAATCTATATCAGCTGCATAGTATGGAGCCCAAAACTGTACTGCATAATCCAAGTGTGGTCTCACCAACGCAAGATAAATTTGCAATAATAGTCCAGGAGTTTTATTGCTGATAGTCCTATTAATAAATCCTAACATCCGATTAGCTTTATTACACACTTTAATACATTGTTGCCGCGGCTTAAGATCCTTGCTCACCAGTACCTCTTTCGCATTGTTTTACCAATAGTAATATTGTCCAGTTTGTAATCAGTGTTCCTGTCTTTACCCACACTGAGTGTTGTATATTTACCTATGATGAATTCCATTTCCAATGTGCCCGCCCATTCTGATAATCTATCTAAGTCCCTCGGAAAATTCACTGAATTTTCATCTGAGTCAATTACGGCCCCTATGTTTTTATCATCAGTAAATTTACTTAAGTCTCTAGTTATTCCCATATCCAAATCGTAAAAGTATATAACTAACAAAAGCGGTCCCGAGACTGACCTCTGAGAAACACTACTGGTTACATTGCCCCAGTCCGATGTAACTCCGTTGATGCATACCTTCTGATTCTGTCAGTGAGCCACGCCCTAATTCAGTTAAATGCACAACCCTCGATGGCGTGTGCCGCAATTTTTCTAAGCAGACGCTCATGAAGTACTCTGTCAAAAGCCTTACTAAAGTTTAAGTATGCAATATCATAACTCTTTCCTGATCAACAATTTCAAATACTTTATTATAGTAAACTCATGTTGAGGATTCACAATGAGATCATGATTCTCCAAGTGTTCCCGTATTCTGCCCGCTATGATTGATTCGAGAAATTTCCCCCCTCGATATATGACAAGCTGATAGGACAGTAATTAGAGGCAATGGATCTATCCCCTTTCTTAAAGATGGTAACGACATTTGCTGTCCTCCACTGCTTCGGAACTACGGCTGATTCCAGACACTGTTTAAACACATTTAAAAGAGGAACACTTACTTCCTCCTTACATTCCTTCAAGACCCTCGCATAAATACCATCTGGCCCAGGACTCTTGTTTACTTTTAATAGTTTTATTTGTTTTTAGACATAAAATTTTTTCATTTTCATTTCGCATATCTTCTCGCTTTCGTCTCCACTGTAAATTTGTTCTGGAACCAGAATGTTTGTATTCTCCTGCGTAAATACTGATGTGAAGTGAATGTTTAAAACTTCACACATTTCATTCTCACTATCAACAAATCTGCCTGAATGAGATCAATGATAGGTCCAGTTTTCTCCCTAACCTTCGTTCTGTACATTTGAAAAAATCTTTTGGCATTGTTTTTGCTTCGTTAGCTATCTTAATTTCGTAATTCCTTTTAGCCTTCCTAATCTCTGATTTTACCAGTCTCTTAATTTGTGTTAGCTAATCAACACAAATGGATTGACTTTTTTGTTACTTTAATGTCACTCCTGTCAACAGCTCTTGATATTATCCCTAACATAAAGTGCTTCTCCACCTCTTCTTCTATCCTTCCTATCAGTCGTATAAAATTTGTATCCATTAATAGAAAACTCTGACAACAGATCCCATTCTTCTACTTTCATCCATGTTTCAGTTAAACATACAGTACTTATAGATTCGGTGCTAACTATCGCTCTCAAATGATATATCTTCTTTCTTAAACTCCTACAGTTTACATAGTGTACATTAAACCCTTTATGATTACCTACATTACCTACCTTTCTTTTCTTGTATTTCTTAACACTTCCTTCACTAGGCTTTTCTCGGCATTTACCTCCTTGACCCCTGACCCTTATTTCTTGACCCAAACCATCTAACGTAAAAAAGACACCCCTGAAACCTCCCTTTCCAAACAACTAGCAAACTGAACACCTTTCGTCCTAAAAAAAAGTGTATCCTGGCCATAGAAGAAGATCCATTGGTCTAGGAAGGGGTCACTCCTGCCCCTGCAATATGACGCCGGTCTCGAGTTGACACCAATTGCCCGAGAGAGCCACTCCACACCGACCACCCCTCTATGTTGCAGGACACTCCATATGATTCGCTGAACATTAATTGATGTAAGGTTACAAAATTGTTAAACTGAAGTATCATTGTTGACATATATTTATTTGATGATAAGCATTATGTGATGTAAAGTTACAGTGGTTGAACTGCAGTTGTATTGTGTTGACATACATTATGTATTAAATGGTGACCATTAAGTGATATATATTTTCATGTTGGTTACGTTACGTATTATAGTAACTAACATTTACAAAACTATGGGAAAACTAAGCTATTAGCTAGATTAGCTGTGACTTGTTCATAGACTGTCTATGCCATTCACAGTAGTAGGTATAGGACCATTTTTGTATCTTTAGAGCATTGGTTTGTATAAGATAATTGTGTTGACGGTCGACGGTCAGGCGATCGTCCCTTTGACCCTCGAGGAAATTGTTATATTGTGGTCAGCTGGGTCACAGTTCCGATGGTCGGAGGGCCGAAAGATTTGTCATTGTCATGTTTACACTAAGGCGACATAGGCCTCCTGAGAAACTCTCATTGAAGTTGCTGGTTCCTTGTTCACTAGGAAAGGTATCTAATACGTATATATCTCTCACATTTGAATTCATTGAAAATGATAGGTTAAATCAGGAGTAATGCAAGTATCAAGCTGTAGAGGTGGAAGTATAAGGAGATTCCAGGTCGACATGTTGACCTGTAGAAGGTCCAAGAGTGCCACTGACACACGACCTACCCCTCTGGGGGCTAGACGAAATGTGTGTGTGTGTGTTCAAAAGTGTGAATAATGTCCCGTGAAGTATAGGTGGCAGGTCATTGCGCTCCTCCTGATGTCCATTAGCCAAGTCCCTAAGCCCTCAACAGTGACATCAAAACAGTCTAATATTAGGTTAAGAAAGCCCGAGAATAGTTCTAAATTTGCGTTCATCATTACTTACCATAAATGTTTCCATGTTCTACGAAGAACCTTATGGTATCTTCCTCTTTAGTTAGCTATCAGTGGTATGTCGATCAGTGGGTTGGTCAGTGTGTACCGCTCCTTCCAGCTGAGTCTCTACCATCATGTTGTTATCCTAAACTTCTTTCAACCGTAACCAAACTTGTGTCTCTTCAATCCCTGATCATCACACTATTCTACATGTAAGGAACCAGACCAAAGTTATTCGTCCCAGGGATTACTTTCCATTTCCTTCCGTTAACCAATGACCTCTATCTACCCTTTACTGATATCAAGATATTACAAAAACTAATCTCTGGTGGTCACTTGACCATTACAAAAACACAAACAACAGGGAATCAGATATTGCGAGATAATAATCACTATTAGATTATCATGTGTTTCTTACTGATGGATTGATACACTCAGTCCTGCCAACATGGTCCTGTGGTGACAGAAGATAACCATCATCAGCATATTTTTGGCAGGACTGACGAACATCAAATATCAAACCCGATAAGAAATTTCTGTACTTCATCTATTTACTTTTTGTATAAATTGCTTGTCTGACCACAATCACTATTATCACTTCTGTTAGTCGTTATTCTCCTTTCATGTACTTAATCACCCTTAGGTTATGAAGTTACGAGTCATGTATGAACATATCCATAACAGAGGTGCCGGTAATTCGTGCAGGCTACACACATGTATGGCATGCAGGCTACACACATGTATGGCATGCAGGCTACACACATGTATGGCATGCAGGCTACACACATGTATGAACATGCAGGCTACACACATGTATGAACATGCAGGCGACACATTGTATGGACATGTAGTCTACACACAAATATGGCATGGAGGCTACACATATGCATGACTATGAAAAGAAAAAACACATGCCAGGTAAGAAAGAAAACTGAGGATCATGAGCACATATACTCTTTCCAGCCATGTGTTTGACTCCTCGCCAATGAGCTTGTGAAGGTTTCAAAGAAATAAGGAAACAAATCTATATCTTTGCATTTGCATGAGGGACCCAGTCTTATAATGACTAGTTTCCTCATACCATTAGTGAAGGTCAAAGTAACTCGATGACTCTCGTCACAGCGATATCAAAGTAATAACTTGTTTATCAGTTTCCCATCAAGAAGCAGCTAGGTAATTGCACCACCGCTCCTGCGCTGTGAATGAAGGCCAAATGTTTGCTGTTTGATAATCGTAGTATAAGAGTTGTTCCTTCTGCAGCAGTCAATTGTCCATGTGTGAGTTACGATCAGCTCCATCACGATAACGAAGGTAATAAAGTTACTCTGGGTTTAGCGATATTTCAAGACCATACCTGGGATGCATAATGTTTGGTGTAGAGGTGTGTGTCTGCGGACTGATTTGATGGATTATGTAACGATTTTGATTATCATTATCACAATGATAATAATCATTATTATTATCAGTTGTTAACACAAGCGAACATTAGTCTAGAATATTACTATTGAGAATTATTTCAGCTCTGGTATACTTCTTCATAGATTGTGTCGTACATTACTTGGAAAAGAGGACTGTTTTCCCAGGCTTTGCGTTTATGTGATAATGAAAGCTCCGGTACAGAAGGAATCAATAAACTTCGTATTGTTCATAAATCATACGCTAAACACAATAAAAAAAACTTCCTCTAAAGTCATGAATTACCAAAAAAAAATTATCAGAAGCCGAAGTAATGGTGGTGAAACCTAAATTTTGTCTGCTCAGACACTGAACTTAAGCATCTCTCCCTGACCATTAACTCTCGTTTACACTGTATTACTGCACTTAAGATGTTTCTGTGATGGCGAATCTAATGAGAACTTTCAGTTCAATTATATATTTCATCTTCCCAGCAGTCATGCTGTAGTTGCTTTAGTGTGCTGTCGTTCAATCTATGTAGACAAAAAAAAGGGAGAAAGCTTTAAAAACTTAATGTGAATAGATAGATCGAAAGTCACCCTGTTGTCGAAGACTTCCGTCTCTTGTGCCTATGTGATGCAATATTTCTCGAGGCCATCTTGTCAACAGAGGAGTAAGCAGATCATGAATTTCTCGTGGTTCCCTCATGGAATAGTTCGAGGAAATTGCATTACTGCCCAATTAAAGATGTGTAGTAAGTATGCATCTATGATTCAAATCCCCCAAGCTCCCAAGAGGCAATCGAGCCAGAGACAGAAAGTCAAAGAAGTGGGAGAAATTTGTACATATGGGATGTATTCTCACTAATGGCAGCGTCTTGGAGCATCAACAATACTGGGGAAAAAAGAAAAACCTACTAATTTGGTTCTCCATTATGAAGGTAGCAAATGTTCAGTTAACGAAGTTTTCACGACCCTTTTTAATAAGGGGCAGCAATACAGGAATGACACACCAGAGGACTTTCCAATAGGCTGCTAGTAAAGAACTCTACTTATTCCTCTACTTGATAAGAAAACTATCAAGATGAACAGGAAAAGGCTTTCCCTGTAACTCCACTTCATGGTTTTGACACGTATTCGGCCTGACAGCATGAGGCAAACAGATAGAATATGATTCTAATATGCTTGCAGCCTGGTAGCAGCTTCACAGAGTTTAAGTGTGGAGACCAGCCAGTCGAAGATTGACTGTTATGATACCATCTTCCTTCGAACACCTTAGGTGCAGAATTCTCTTCCTTATTCGTCATACCTTTCTATATCCTTTCTACGTTTAAGAGTCAAGGCCTGAAAACACTTATGGAACCCTAACCAATTCTTATTTTCTTTTTAATTCACTTTATTCATTTCATCCGAGGTAGCTATCGGCCGTGGCGTGTTTTGCCATGCCATTTTACCATCAATAAGGAAAGACCATGGTTCTAAGATTCTAACATGTACCTGTTCAGAATAAATGAACCAGGCAGGTAGTTATTCAGATTATATGTGTCTGAAAAGTAGCTTTGTGAGAGATCATTAAAAATGCGGTCATCTTATCTTCTCAAGTATATGAATCTAACATGCAGTTGTTTAGTGAACATGAGTCTAATATGCAGATGTTGAGAGGATAGAAGGTTAGTGTGCATTTAGATGCATGAAGGTGACGCGCACTACATTACTTTTAACAAGTAGATCTTTCGGTAACATAAAGTGTTTGATGCAGCTGTGTAGATGGCATTAGTCTTGTATGTAACTATCCAGAATTCATGAAGCTGACATGCAATCGATTAAATGACAGTTGATTTTGATGTCATGTTTTGATAACTTTAGTCGAGCATGACTGTCTGGAATACAGGATTATTACACAAATGATATGGTGAAGCATTTTCCTTAACAACGACTTGAAGCTCAGAAAAGTTTCAGATATAAGAAGAAGAAATTCTTTGTGATACGAACTACAATATTACTAAAAAGAATATATAGTTGCCACAATCATATTCATAATTTCAAATGTTTGAGCTATTAGAAACAGTTTTTCCTATATCTTGGAAATTCTTCATATATCTCTAAGAGCTTTTCACACCTTTAAACAGAAGCCTCTTTGATGAGAACCTTCTGCAGATGCTAGCAATTTCAACATCTGCGTAAAGTGTGATCCATCAAACGTCGGGTAAGACTTCCGAGTCAAGAACCGGCCTTTCGTTAACAGACAATGAATGAAAGTTGTAGGCAAGGAAGTGTTGACAATCAGCTTTAGAGAAACCTACTTGTGACCTGATACCTTGGCTCAGTAGTGTTGTCACGACCAAAGACGTTCCTAGTTGTGACTAAAGAACCACTTCATCTCAACCATTTTTCCAGGAATATCCTGCTTTCCTGCCATCTTCATGATATTGTGTGCTTCGTACTGAGAGGATGTACTTCCTTAGCTTTTAGAAGTTACGCCCGGTAATGTAAGGATTCCTGGGAAGGGAAGATGAGCAGGGGAGTCAGGGAGGCTAGGCTAGAGAGGGGGAAAGTTAGTGTGAAGGAGAATTAGCTGCTGAATGGAGGATGGAAGGGTCAGGAGGGCGAGAGGTCACACGAGACGAGCGTCGGAAGGGGTGCAGCACTTTCACTATACCATTGGCGGGAAACTTCCTCAACTTTCTCACGTGACATTTGATTCATGGACAGGTCCTCCAGACTCCGAGTCGAGACCTATGCTGCTGATGGAGGTGCATCAGAAATCTTGTTTCCCAAATTACGATTTGTGTAAGGTCTCTACACTAATATTTGTTCTAGTTCCATTCTACAAAAGGTCAAGTGTAGACGATCAGCTACTGACGCTCTCGTGCGTCTAGATGACAGTGGAAGATACTCACACCTCTAACCTGTCTCTAGAGAGCCACAAACAATAACCCTCATGCTGTGTCACATTAAATGGTAGCATAGGAAAGAAAATCTTCACGCCCATATAGATCACATTGTCATGAGCTATTGCCGAAAGATCAGTGTGCTCTTTAAGCCTCGGAACATTACGAGTGCTACACATTAAAACAATCAGTTCATACTGCCAATGAATAATAGGATCAAACACTCAAGTTTATCATGGGATAACAATCTTGTTTCCTTTATACTTTAGGGAGTAAACGCAGCGTTTATCTGCTCCTTCAACCATTCTGCCCTCTCAAAATTTGTGATGGTTGCACCAAGATCTTATAACTAAAAGGGCACAACTTCAGCTTTGCCCCATATGGAATGTCGTACCTAGTTTAGCCCTCTGCCGACAGTTATACCATGACGTCACTGAGACGTCACGAAACGTTGCTATGGCGATATGAAAAACTACGGTAAACAATGTGTCGTCTGCCATACTTGTGTCAGCTAGACCATGTCGTCTGCTGCTACACTTTCATTTGCTGGTGTATGAAATGTTTCAGAAGTTCGATTGACAATAGAATGTTTAGTTATTGATGATTATCTTTAAAACTGGATATCTGCTTTTCGGTTATTCCTATTTATCTATTTCACTTTGTCGCTGTCTCCCGCGTTAGCGAGGTAGCGCAAGGAGACAGACGAAACAATGGCCCAACCCACCCACATACACATGTATATACATACACGGCCACACAAGCAAATATACATACCTATACATCTCAACGTATACATATATATATACACACACAGACATATCCATATATACACATGTACATAATTCATACTGTCTACCTTTATTCACTCCCATTGCCACCCCGCCACACATGGAGTAACAACCCCCTCTCCCCTCAT
>JAUUDZ010043907.1:0-10657 GCA_032361705.1 Panulirus versicolor | reverse complement strand
ATACATATATATACACACACAGACATATACATATATACACATGTACATAATTCATACTGTCTGCCTTTATTCATTCCTATCGCCACCTCGCCACACATGAAATAACAACCCCCTCCCCCCTCGTGTGTGCGAGGTAGCGCTAGGAAATGACAACAAAGGTCACATTCGTTCACACTCAGTCTCTATAATATACAAATGGCTGCTTACTTTTTGGGATAGATTTAGTTTGGGAAATGATAACGGAGGCCCGAACACACATGATAAGAGGTTATTTTTGTTGTTTCGGTCATCAGCACAGTATCTATTTCCCATCGAATACTCTCCCATGTAAATATCACAGTTATCTACCACTTGCTGGGTACTCACCTGTAGGTGCCAGTGACGATGGTGTCCTCGATGCTCAGGTCGTGGTGGAAGTCATCCAGGTCGATGATAGAGCCGGGGCGAGCGGCGACCAGGGCGGCCAGACCCAGGAGAACGAGCACCTGACGGTGAGGAAAGGTGTGTATTCTTAAAGAGTTTTTGTGATTAACGAAAAGATAAGAAAACTTCCAACGATAAATGGAGTTGAAAGAACCATTGAGCTTAGGAAAGATAAAGAAAACTGTAAGTGATCATTAATAGAATCCTAACTTCCGTTGAACTTCGTGTTGCTCCTTCTGTAAGGCACAGAAAGCACAACCATGAACAAGAATGTGAGGCGAGTCACTCAAAAGACGAGAGAGAAATCAGGATGTTTGTTGTGTTTGTTGTGACAGCAACACAGGAGGATCCCAACTCACGATGATGCACTTCATGTTGGTCGCTGGTCAACTGATGGCCACAAGTGGAGGTCGAGGGTTTTATAGAAGCCGCTCGGGACCACACCCATGAGGCCCAGCCACCACCACCACCGCCACCCCTCAACCTCCATGTTCATGAAACGAAGAAGTCTCGTAATTCTTCAGGTAAAAAAGAATCTAAGGTTACTATCTGCATTTCTTAAGGTCTTGAAAGTACCTCAGCAGGAACAGGGTCGTCCAATACGTGGACGAAAGCTCAGTAAATTTGAAGACGCATCGTATGGTATAGTGTGAAACAGAGGTCATTCAAGGTCGTCTGGTGTAAGGCAAGCGTTTATAAAGCAGCTTCACATGGCCTACACTACCAGGTCACCATTACTTTTGTCAGACGGGTTTTTCCTGTTCGACGTCCTCGGGAAAGTCGACTCAGTTAAGCAACGCATTGGTATCTGTAGGCCTCTGCTCCTCATAACTCGTTCGCACTTATGTAAAACAGTCCCAAGGTTTAAGAGGTCTCAGGAACATACAGTCTGTGGCTCGTAGTCGTGGTGATCCATGTATCGTGCAATCTGGCTGTGGGAGAGACGGCACTCGGGTCGTCGTCATGACAAAGTCATTCACTTCCTGAAGATGTTTCACTGTTTCACTGCACTTGTATTACCCAGCAGCAGTAAAACAGAGCACTAGTATCACACAGCTCCTGTAATACACAGCACCAGTATCGCACAGCATCAGTAATTCACATTACCAGTATCACACAGCTCTAGTACCTCACAGCACCAGTAATACACAGAACTAGTAACACATAGCAACAGTAACATACAGCACAAGTATCACAAAACATTGGGAATACACAGCGCTAGTATCAGAGAGCCTCAGCAATTCACAGAACCAGTAATACACAGCAACAGTGACACAGATCACTAGCATAACACAGCACCAGTAACGCACAACAGTACCTGTAACAAAAGCACAAGTGCTACATAACACTAATAACACACAGTATCAGTAAGACTCACCACCAGTAACACAACACCAGTAACAAACAGCACCAGCACCATAGAGCGCTAGTAACACACAGCACCAACACCATAGAGCGCCAATAACAAACAGCACCAGCACCATAGAGCGCCAGTAACACACAGCAGCAACACCATAGAGCGCCAGTAACTCACAGCACCAGCACCATAGAGCGCCAATAACACACAGCACCAACACCATTGAGCGCCAGTAACACACAGCACCAACACCATTGAACGCCAGTAACACACAGCACCAGCACCATTGAGCGCCAGTAACTCACAGCACCAGCACCATAGAGCGCCAGTAACACAGCACCAACACCATAGAGCGCCAGTAACACACAGCACCAGCACCATAGAGCCCTAGTAACACACAGCACCGGCACCAGCACCATAGAGCGCCAGTAACACACAGCGCCAGCACCATAGAGCGCCAGTAACACACAGCACCAGCATCATAGAGCGCCTGTAATACAGCACCAGCACCACAGAGCGCCAGTAACACACAGCACCAGTAAACCTCCGCACCAGTAGCACACCTCACTGGTGAAGCGGTCAGCGTCACTGACCGTCACGCTTGCACGGGCCGCCTGGGATCAAACCGGCATAGGTGCGAATCCTGGTTGCGGCAGCCGGTTCACAGTCCATCCAGCTGTTCATCTTCCTCCAGGGGCTGGACGATAGAATGGTTATCTAGCATAGGTTAAGGTGTGCGTCTGTGTGTACACACATACAGGAGTAAAGACATGGTACACATATACAAGGTTAAGTAAACAGGGCAACACGAGTGTGACACTCTCTCCCCGTAACACACAGATGGTAATCACAAATAGTAATGATAGCGTTAGTAACATGCAACACCAGTATCACAACCAACAGTAACACTCAGCACCAGTAACAAACAATGCCAGCACCACATATAACACAAGCACTAAAAAACACCAGAAACACAGAATCAGTAACACACTGAACCAGTAACGCACTCCACCTTAACACACAGAACCAGTAACACAACTCGCCAGTAGCACACAACACCAGTGCCAACACACCAGAAATACATATCAGTATCACGTAACACACAACAGCATTAGTATTCAACAGAACTGGCACAACACCAGTAAAACATCGCCCGTGTATCACGCATTAACAGTAGCAAACGGATCAGTAACACACAGCATAAGGAACACAACAGCAGTAACGCGCAGCACCAGCGTTGCATCCTCAGTAGTACAACAGCCTCAGTAACACGGAGCACTGGTTACAGTAATGACACAGCACCTCTGGTCCTCCTCTCTTAGGTATTTTGATGAATCTTTAACTGTTGCCCTCAATATCCCCCCCAAAGCACTAGAGAGGATGTGGCATAAGTCATTTTAAATCTTATTTCCCTGAAATTTCTGTTTTCTTTGTGTGTGTTCCTTAGGGTTCTCTCCTGCTACCTACTCTTTTTCTTCTTTCGACGAATTATCTTATTTTCTAGTTCCTCTTTTCTCCTTTATGCTGATGCATCTATTCCAAAGACTTCAACTCACTTTCTCTTCCATTCTCTCTTTACTACTTACTCTCTATCTTCATTCAAACCTGTGCAGTACCTTGGAAAGGGGCACAGTAACGGTCAAATTTGATGGCGCAAGTGCCAGTATTTCTACCACATCTCTTCTTAATGCTATCAAACTTCCTCTGTTCAGTCCCAGAACACCACAATTCAACAGTGAAATAAGATAATCAATAGCAAACCAACATCATCTCTCTTTTGTTTTCTAAAAGCTGAGGTGTTGTATTATTGTGAGCAGCTATTTCGTAACTCTAGTGCTTTTATTCATCATCCTACATATTATGAAATATTGTTCCTATATATGAGATGGGTCTTCCTTCACCTTTCTATTCGTCAGGGCGAAACCAGAAGGCTTCTCCAGGCTCGACCTCTCTCCATCAACCCCTTCCCTGTCTTCTATAATGTTGCAACTTTGTTCTTGTTGTATATGGATTACATCGACCAATGGCTTCGTGAGGTGTCACCAAGGCTTGAATCCGAGGCATACATCTGGCTGCTGCATCGTGCATTATCTATGTAGAAAAGCTATTACTCAAGGATTAACCATTATGATAGCTCTTTGTTTTCTCAAACTACCAAGAGATGGAGTTCTCTTACTTCTCTCGTCTATTGCTCCCATTGGAACCCTAATACCTTTGAGAGTCAAGTTTAGAAACACCTTCGGAGCTCTGATGTTCATTGTTTTTCTCAGTAAAGATAGCCATAAGTAAGGTAGGTTTTGCCTTTGCTGTGTTTGTCGCAATAGGGGGAAGAGCAACACTAGTAACACAGCCAAAGACAATAAACAACACCAGTGACACACAATACCGAGGACACACAGCACCAGTAACATAACACTGGTAATAGCAACAGAAACACACAATTTCAGCTACACACATCACCAGTTACAAGTAGCACCAGTAACATAATACTGGTAAGACATAGCACCAATAGCACACTACCTGAAACACAACACCAGAGCGCGCATCATCGGCGTCATACAGCACCAGTACCACACATCACCGGTAGCACACAACATCAGTATCACACAACACCGGTAGCACACAGCACCAGTATCACACATCACCGGTAGCACACAGCACCAGTACCACACATCACCGGTAGCACACAACACCAGTATCACACAGCACCAGTACCACACAACACCGGTAGCACACAGCACCAGTATCACACAACAACAGTATCACACAGCAGTAGTATCACACAACAACAGTATCACACAACACCAGTATCAAACAACACCAGTATCACACAGCACTAGTATCACACAAAAAATATCACACAACAACAGTATCACACAACACCAGCATCACAGAGCACCAGTATCACACATCACCAGTATCACACAACAACAGTATCACACATCACCAGTATCACACAACAACAGTATCACACAACACCAGTATCACACAACCCCAGTATCACACAACACTAGTACAATACAACACCAGTATCACACAACATCAGTATCACACAACACTAGTACAATACAACAACAGCGTCACACAACACCAGTATCACACAACACCAGTATCACACAACACCAGCACCACACAGCACCAGTATCACACAACACCAGTATCACACAACACCAGTATCACACAACACCAGCACCACACATCACCATTATCACACAACACCAGTATCACACACCACCAGTATCACACAACACTAGCACAATACAACAACAGCGTCACACAACACCAGTATCACACAACACCAGTATCACACAACACCAGCACCACACATCACCAGTATCACGCAACACCAGTTTCACATAACACCAGTTTCACAAAACACTAGTACAATATAACAATACATCACCAGTATCACACAACACCAGTAACACACAACACTAGTACAATACAACACCAGTATCACACAGTACCAGCATCACACAGCACCGGCATCACACAACACCAGTATCACACAGTACCAGCATCACACAACACCAGTATCACACAACACCAGCATCACACATCACCAGTATCACACAACACCAGCATCACACAACACCAGTATCACACAGTACCAGCATCACACAACACCAGTATCACACAACACCAGCATCACACAACACCAGCATCACACAACACCAGCATCACACAACACCAGTATCACACAGTACCACCATCACACAACACCAGTATCACACAACACCAGTATCACACAGTACCACCATCACACAACACCAGTATCACACAACACCAGCATCACACATCAACAGTATCACACAACACCAGCATCACACAACACCAACATCACATATCACCAGTATCACACAACACCAGTATCACACAGCACCAGTATCACACAACAACAGCATCACACAACACCAGCATCAAACATCACCAGAATCACACAACACCAGTATCACACAACACCAGTATCACACAACTCTAGTACAATAAAACACCAGCATCACACAACACAGGTATCACACAACACTTGTACAATACAACACCAGTATCACACAACACCAGTATCACACAACACTAGCACAAAACAACAACAGCGTCACACAACAGCAGTATTACACAACACCAGTATCACATATCACCAGCATCACACATCATCATTATTACACAACACCAGTATCACACAACACTAGTACAATACAACATCAGAATCACATAGTACCAGCATCACACAACACCAGTATCACACAACACCAGTTTCACACAACACCAGCATCACAGAACACCAGTATCACACCACACCAGTATCACACAGCACCAGTATCACACACCACCAGCATTGCACAGAACCAGTACCAAACAACACCAGTATCACATCACACCAGTATCACACAACACCAGTATCACACAACAATAGTATCACACAACACCAGCATCACACAACACCAGCATCACACATCACCAGTATCACACAACACCTGTATCACACAACACCAGTATCATACAACACCAGCATCACACAACATCAGTATCAAACATCACCAGTATCACACAACACCAGTATCACACAACAACAGTATCACACAGCACCAGTATCACACACCGCCAGCATTGCACAGAACCAGTACCAAACAACACCAGTATCACACAACACCAGTATCACACAACACCATCATCACACAACACTAGTACCACACAACACCAGTATCACACAGCACCAGTACCACAGAGAACTAGCACCACACAGAACCAGTACCACACAGCACAAGTATCATACAACACCAGTACCACAAAGCACCAGTACCTCACAGCTCAAGTATCACACAGCACTAGTATCGCACAGCACTAGTACCACACAGCACCAGTATTACACAGCACCAGTACAACACAGCACAAGTATCACACAACACCAGTATCACACAACACCAGTATCACACATCATCATTATCACACATCACCAGTGTCACACAACACTGGTATCACACAACACCAGTATCACACAATACCAGTATCACACATCACCAGTATCACACAACACCAGTATCATACAACACTAGTATCACCTAACACCAGTATCACACAACACCAGTATCACACAGCACCAATATCACACAGAACACGTATCACACAACACTAGTACAGTAAAACACCAGTATTACACAACACCAGTATCATACAACACCATTATCACACAGTATCACACAACACTAGTACAATACAACACCAGTATCACACAACACCAGTATCAAACAACACCAGTATCAAAACACCAGTATCACACAACACCAGTATCACACATCACCAGAGCCACACAACACCAGTATCACACAACACCAGTATCACAACACTAGTACAATACAACACCAGTATCACACAACACCAGTATCACATATCACCAGTATCACACAACACCAGTATCACACAACACCAGTATCACAACACCAGTATCACACAACACCAGTATCACTACACCAGTATCACACAACACCAGCATCACACATTACCAGTACCACACAGCACCAGTATCACACAACACCAGTATCACACAACAGTAGTACAATACAACACCAGTATCACACAACACCAGTATCACACAGTACCAGCATCACACACAGCAGCATCACACATCACCATTATCACACATCACCAGTATCACACAACACCAGTATCACACAACACAAGCATCACACATCACAAGTATCACACAATACCAGTATCACACAACACTAGTACAATAAAACACCATTATCACATAGTACCAGCATCGCATAACATCATTATCACAGAACACCAGTATCACACAACACCAGCATCACACAACACCAGTATCACACAACACCAGCATCACACAACACCACATCACCAGTACCACACATCACCAGTTTGACACAGCACCAGTATGACACAGCAACAGTATCACACAACACTAATACAATACAACACCAGTATCACAAAGCACCAACATCACACAACACCAAAATCACACAACACCAGTATCACACAACACTATTACCACACAGCACTAGTATCACACAGCACCAGAATAGCACATCATCAGTATCACAGCGCTAGTACCACACAGCACCAATCCAACACGGACCAGCATGACACAGCACCAATAACAAGCAACACTAGCGTCACACAGAAGCGGCACAACACAACACCAGTATCACAAAACACCAGTATCATACAGGAAATACAGCACCAGTACCACACAGCACCAGTACCACACAGCACCAGTATTACACAGCACCAGTATCACACAGGGCCAGTACCAAGCAACACCAGTATCACACAACACCAGTATCACACAACACCAGCATAACACAGCACCAGCACACCACATCACCAGTATCACACAGCACCAGCACAACACAACTCCAGTATCACACAGCATGAATAACACAGCTTCAGTACCACACAGGTCCAATATAACACATCAGCAGTAACACACAACACCACCAGAAACAGAATTTATTTCTTAATAAATATCAAAGCGAACAATGAACACGCTGGGGAAATGGGGCGCCCCCACTTCTGACAATTGTATTCAGAGACTTGGATAATCCAATACAGTTTTCAACGCTGTTCAGTACAACTTAAAAGGAAAGAACTCATAACATTAACTACCTCAGTTATATTAACATAAAACCACTTCACCCGTTCTTACTCTCTGTACACACTGATAATCAGCGAACAAAATTAACTTGGCTTATATACTTGTGATGTGGAGATGGTTGGTAAACTAACTTTACCTTCCCATTACTTTATGATAAGACAGGTTCAAAGGTTGAGCTCAGGCTTTCATAAGTGCTCAGGACAGAGTTATGTCTCGTTTTAATCATCCTTGCATGATCAAGGAGAAGGTCGAGGGTTATGCAAATGTTAAGAACCCACACACACACACACACACACTGGAGAGAGGCAAAGTGCCAAGGGAATGCAAAAGGGCAAACGTCATACCTTTACATATGAAAGGAGATCGGGCACAGGCGTTGCACTAGAGACTGGTCTTACTAACGAGTGTGATGTGCAGGTTCGGAAAAAGCAAGTGGGTGACTTTTCGGTGAAGTATCCTAAGTGAGAGACAGCACGGTTTTAGGGAGAGTGCGAACTCAGCCCTGGACGACTGGGTAGGCTGAGTGGACCGTCAAAAATCGGGACTACCACATAATATTTGACCCTGTAGAGCATACGAGGCTGATTTAGATATGCTGGAACACCAGGCAGGAAAAAGAGGGACACTCCTTCCATGGACAGAAGATTACTCAGTGGGAGGGAACAAATGACGTATTTGCTAGAGGAGCATTTACCAAAGGGGTTGGGGTGACCAGCGGAGTGGCACAGGGTTCGATTCTGGGACTATTACTATTGATCTATGTAAATGATTTGACTGAAGAGATGGTCTTCTACCTGAATATGTATGCAGATGATGCAAAGGTCACGAAGGCAATGAAAAGCGAGGGGGAATTGCCTCCATTAACAAAGGGACAGAGAGAGACCCAAAAGTTTGTCTGAACACGGTTGATGAACTTCAACCCGAGCAAACGTAAAGTAATGAAGATGAGACAGAGCGAAATATGGCATCAGGGGGATTATAATGTAAAAGAAAATAAGACTTCTCGCCAGAGTCCCACATTAGCAAGGAAGACAAGCTGTTTTCTGGATAATATCAGAATAGCTTTCCAGGATATGGATAAAGAAATACCTATTAGTGTCATAGAATATGCTTCTCAGGTTTGGCCATCACACCTAAAGAAGCACAAAGATGGTACAGGGAAAGGCAGGAGGCTACCAATTTGGAAGAGAGAAGACGGAGGAGTAACCTGATCACAGACTTTATGCTAATAAAAGAGACTGAGGATGTGGACAGTATACAAGTCTTTGAGAGAACTGCAGATTAAGCAGCCAGACGACGTAACATTAGATGAGGTAAGAAACTTTATTAAAATGATAGAAAGAAATACTTTTGTAGTATATGAGTGGCAGGTGAATGGAAAGAATTACTTCGAACATAGCTTATGTAGACGACACACACATAAACCCAAGACGTTGTATGATTAAAATGTTCAAGAGACAGGACCTCACGAGTGTAAAACTCCCTCCCCGTACAGCACAAATAGGTGATTATTCATACAAATAAACAAACATATATAAGCATACACACAAATCCACACATGTGCATATAAGCTTACATATAATTATACTTAGGTACACATATACACACACTTATCCAACTGATCGGGTAGAAGCTATTGAGCCATTGCCGCCACCGTCACCTCCTGCCGCTTGAGATCATCGGCCCTAAGTTGCAAGTTCCATCCCAATGATTGGAGGCATTACTAACAGTTACTACGTACTCTTGTCAAGACTGTGTAACACCTCTACCTCTTCTTTTCTGCAGAACAACTTTTCATGTTGTATGGATTTTCACTGTAAATTTCCACCTTTCTGCTGCGGTTATTTACACACACACACACACACACACACACACACACACACACACACGCGTGCCATTAACTGAGTGGTACTGACCTAAGGAGTTTCTTTTTACTGCACTTTTATGTGTCTATTTACTGTGAAAATATATTTTGAACATTCAGAATACTCGCATGCCAAAACTCAAGCTGTGTGTCGACACCAAATTAGATTTCTCGACTCCACGCACACTTCCCCACGTGCGTGTGTGAGTGAAACTTTAACTGTGTGGGTATCTATCTTGTGGTGTGTGGGTATTTGTGATCATTTGGATGTGACGGAGAAAGAGAGTTTTATACTCACTTTGCCCCATCTCTTGATTTTGTGCATATATGCCATGTCTTTATTCCTACGGATGTATATGTATGTATGTATGTATGTATGTATGTATTTATGTATGCA
>JAUUDZ010043896.1:0-10658 GCA_032361705.1 Panulirus versicolor | reverse complement strand
CAATCCCAGTTAATCGAGCGATGTAATGAGGAAATCACCAGAGTCAGTCATGAGAGGAAAGAGGTGATTTACAAAAAAGCTTCACTCGGCCAAAAAATAACGGGTGTGAAGTCCTTCCCGCCAATCAAGCCAATGTACTAAAAAGATTTCGGGAAAGAGTTTACCTTCAAACTCCCGGAACTCTGCCATCAGACGTCAGGAGATGGATCACACACACACACACACACACACATTTCGTAGGAACTGGAATAGTGGAGGAGAAGGTCAGGGATTACTTAGCATGATTGAAATGACGAACACGTAAGGATTAATGATCGGACATGAAGAAAACGGAGAGGTTTAGGACAATAGAGGAAGACTGTCCTAAACTCTTCACACACTCTTCCTCTCGTAGGAGAGGAAGAGTGTGTGAAATCAGAAAAGTGGATAACTGGGCTGAGGATGACGGAAGAGTGAATATGTGTGACAGTCGTCAGGAAAGGGTGGAAGAAACATAATGAAAACGGTAAAGACGAGAGGCTGATGGAAGGATACGAGAAAAAAAACGGGACAGGGAGAGGATGGAGGAGGGTAAGGGAAGCCCAGGGTGCAACGAATTCTTTGACAGCAGAAGCTGCACATTTCTCATCCTTCATGAAAGTTCCAGGAAAGGTTATGGAAGGGTTTAGTGTTAACATGGGACGGCTACGGCTTGACACACTTCTCCTGTGTGATCATAAAGTCACGATCCTGGAAGCCGAAGGTAAGACCCAGGACGCGATGGTACGACCCTTGAGCACGATGGTACGACCCTTTTCTATTATGGTGTGTCCTCTGGCCCAAGTCTTAAGGGTCAGGTCAAAGGTGAGGCCACCATGTCCAAGGGGGTCGAGGTGCCTTGCCCTCAGCAGTGACATCATCTCTACGTAGATGAACTTCGTTGTTAAAGCCATTGTCTTCCAAAATCTTACGAAAGTTTGGTGGCTGCCTTGAGTTTGAACCAAACATGGCTTTTAAGAACAATGGGATCTAATTATTGCTTTCACAGAAGAGGTAATGACAAAAGACTGCTCACCAGAGTACCAATTTCAAAAGAATAAAGGAGACATTTTTAAGACGCCCCGAAACACAAAGAGGCTTAATTTCTTGAGTGTTTCAGGCTTTTGTTAGAACTTCAGAGGGAATTTCCAGTGGCTCCTGTTCTTTGTGATGTAGCGTTAAGTTGCTTTTCAAAGTAATGAAGTTTGAGGTCATGAAAGAAAAAAAGCAGAAAACGTTCCTGAAGACGAGTATGACCTCAACAACAGAGACAAGAAGCAATTGTCACAGCTCGTTAAAAAGAAAGATAAAGAGACTCTTGAAGACGTAAGCTTTCTTTTCCCAGTCGGTATGAGGCGCAGAAAAAAGTGACGGCTATCCAACAGTCTACTTACCAGCTTTGGAGTTTTTAATCCGAGGAAAAGAGAAAGTAATGCTTCAGGATCTGTCAGAACTGTCCAAGAAGTTACCAGATGGCTTAAGACAGATATTGATCAGGCAGGAGTCACTGACGGGTGAAGATGTCTTATGACAGATCCGACTGGTGCTCTCAGGGTCTGGCAGGAGAGTTGGCCATTACTGCAGGTTTGGGAAGATGGTCACAACAAATACGTCAGTGGAAAATGTCGATGCAGACGTAAAGATAACGTAGAGATGTTGTGATCAGAGAAAAATAGTGTTGTAGAGCAGACTGTTATAGTTACGAAACTGGTGAAAGATGTTGTGGTTTTTTTTTATGACACAGATCGAGTTAATCCACACAAAAAATACTTTCATTATGGCTTTATACTCTACTTTAATATTAAAAATTCAGTTTAACAGAAAATAATATTGGGAGAAAACAGAGAGAGAGAGAGAGAGAGAGAGAGAGAGAGAGAGAGAGAGAGAGAGAGAGAGAGAGAGAGCCGAACGGGGGAAAAACAGAAAGAAGAAATTAAGAAACTTGGGAAGGAACAAGAAGGGCGTGAAAAATATACAAGAGGCTAAGCTTGAGGCCAAAAATGAGTCGAAGGAAAAGAAAGAAATGTTGAAGTTGTTAATGTTGCCAACGAACCAAAGAGAAGACGAGAGAAGCAACACGTGATACTGCGAGGATAAGATAGCGATAGTCACGGGCAAGGTTGCTCAGATGATGAACACCAACAACAAAATATGTGATGCTTTGTAAGGACCTGAATAGAGGGGAGATGTGAGGTGATGTAGTGATGGTTAAATATAAACATATGGTTGTAGTAGTTATGAGGTAAGGTGTGAGGCTTAGGAGTAGGTGGTGGTGGTGGTAGTGTGAGGAACTGCTATGAGGTGTGAGGGTAAAGCATAGGGAGGTGTCAGGTAGTGTTGTGGGTCATGAAGTAAAGCATAGGAAGGCATAACAAGGGTCAAGGCGTTATGAGGTCAGGTGGAGGGAAGCGTGTGATGAGATTTAAAGACATGAGGAGATGAGTGGGCATAAGGCGAGGTTCACCTGAGTTCTAGGAGTGTATGAGAAGGCAGTAGAGAATGAGGTGAGGGAATGTCTGGTCTGAAGTTTCTTCTTGAGGAAGGTCATGCATGTATACGACAGAAGTGGGTGAGAGGTGACAACACACGAAAGAATGAGGGACAGTCATGAGCAGTAGCAGGTTCGAGACCATGATGACGAATGGAATGTAAAATAAGATGAGAAAAGATAGTAATTGAGCAGACGAATGAGAAGGATGTGAACTGGAAGGTCTGAAATACAGGAGGAGGAATGTTTGAAAGTCGGGAGAGGGAGAATAAGAAAGATAAAAGAAGGAAGAACAGTAATGATCAGAAATGAAAGGGAACCCGAGTGGATAAAGGGGTTACAATATAAGAAAGAAGTATTACATACGTATGATAAAGGATAGATGAGAGGTAAGAGAAAAGATGGAAACAATGGAAGATAAACCTTGTGGAAACTCAGAATAAAGCAGGAGAAGCTGCAGACGGAGATCAGAACAAAGTTTATGAAAAAATGACGAAAGAAAAACTGTGAAATGGAATCCCAGGACGCCCCCCAGCTAACCTGCAGTGTGTAACCTGTGGTGATTATCTTTTACTGACGTAATGCTAACTAGTTAGGAAGGGAGGGGGAAAGCCAGAGGCGAGCAGTATTAAGCTGGTAAATTTTGAACATCTTTATTTTCCCTACCATTAACATGTCAATTCAGAGTTTGTCTTCTTTGTGTTGCGCAAATATTCCTCACGTTGATATTTTTGAAATTCTCATTACATAAGATGTGATCTATAAAGAGAAACTAAATAGTACACTGTCAGGCATCACTACGTCATCATCATAACACCTCATTTCATCCCTGCGACATTTTCGTACGCAGTGCTAACATGGTATGGTAGACGACTTCACATGGTGAATACCGCCGCTTCCAGCTCACCAGGCTAGAGGGCGCTGCTGTTGTCAGGAACGAGCGCCTCCCTGCCCGAGCAGTGAGCAGTCCTGGCTTCTGCACGTCACACGCTGGTTATAATAGTCCTACACGGATGGTTGTGACGGTACTCCCGGCGTGAGGCCAGAGGTAATTTCCCATTATAGGGAGGCTGACTCGTTAGAATGACGGAGGAGGAAAGAGAAACGAGTAGCGAGAAAGTTAGGGCGTGGAAGTCGTGTGTAGATAGGGCCCGGCTCTGGGCCCCCTCTGTATTGAGATATCTTTTTGATCTTGTGTCACACGTTAACAGTAGAGCGTAACCCCGGGTCCTCACGTTGTCATCGCTACATGACACACACACACACACACACACACACACACAACATGGGTCCGGTGTTGTTCGTGAACTCGTTGGTTTCCGAATCTTCGGTCTTTTTTTTTGTAGTAACTTCCGAGAAAAAGTAAAGAAAACGAGAACATTGCCGGGACGCCCTTCCTTGCCATGGGGGTTAGGGTGGGGTTGTTTGCCCCCCCCCAGAGCCCTTGCTGGCCCTCAACGCCCCTGAAGATATACAAAGATAGATAGCAGACGGAGTGAATGAAGCACGTGTGAATGAAATAAATGAAGGAATGGGACCCCTGGGGTAGTGGAGGGTCCACGGGGCGGGACACGAGAAGGACCCCGAGCGCTGGGGTCATTTCTCAAGGGAAATATAACGTAACAGGAACGAATGACGAAGAAAGTGAAAGATTGCCTAGTGGTACAGTGGACATCGTCTCCTCCATACTAGGCCACACTGCACCACACACACACACACACACACACACTGACCACCACCATCATACTGAACCGATAATTCACGTGATCAATAGTAAGTCAAACAGAACCATCAGACAGCATGCCTGTAAAGTGTCCGCCAACCCAGGCGTCGACATGGACGTGTTCACAGAGTGTTTACACTGGCCGCAGCCACCCAGCATGGAATTCCAGGTATGTTTCCAGGCCGGGATCCAGAGGCTCTGAGGCAAGTTCTAAACTCGGTATTGCTTTGTTACAGTGACGTCATATCAAGGTAACGACCCGAACATAAATTCCTTTTTCACTGAATTGGTCCAGGATACCATGCCTGTTACTATTAATGGGATGGAAGAGGAAGAACATGTGGAGGAATTATGTATGTGTTAAGACTCGTTTTCAACACCTGAGTTAATGAAATGTTCAAATGAAGATGTTCAAGGAATCAGATTTACCGGATATTTGAAGGATATAAAACCTTGCCTTCCAAACGTTGGAAGGCAAAGTCTCTGATATTATCCTTACTGGAGGTTTTAGCCCACCCCACACGACGGAAATTGATAGAAAATGGTTTGAGGGCTGAGTCCTGGTGGGAGGCAGAGCAGACAAACACTGGCACAAATTGGCATCTCCTCAGATTGTGTAACACACGGCCGCCCTGAGCCAGCAGACAACAGAACGAACCATAATGAACGACCCGTCACACCTGATTACCAGGCATAACGAAGCTTTGGTGTGTAACATCCTCATTCCAGGAAGCTGGACCAAGACCTGAAGTTACTGGCGGTAGAGACAAGTGTGGCTGTGAAGGCTCCACGCTGCTGCTCCACCATCAGTCACCAACAGTTCCTCCAGAAGTAAACATATAAGGCAGAGTAGATAAGCCGTCTGCTGCTGTGTACTGGGGGATGACGGACAGAGAGAGACTCGGATAACATCTGAAATGTATGATTATAGTGACTCTTCCAGCATCTTCCAGACCCATGGCTATAGTGACTCTTCCAGCATCTTCCAGACCCGTGGCTATCAGCAGGAAATCAAGTGTATGCAAACTGAAACGAAAAACATTGTTTATATAGAATGAAAGGAGACGATTCGTGATGTTGTACGACTTTTAAATTCGTAGTAGAATAACACATTTGTCAAAGGCAGTGTTAGAGATTGACCAGAGGTTCTTTGTGTGTAGTGCAGGTGGGAGAGATATGATCAATATATGTAAAATATAGGAAGGCTTGATAACCCAGTCTAGAATGGAAAATATCTTCCTGGTGGAGTGACAGACGGGTGGCAACTATACTAAAAAATGCTGTTGAAAAGAAAGGACACCTTGAGGAGACCTGGGACAAAATTGGACCATCGTCCTGGGCCAGAGACTGATGAGAGACGTGGGCATTCTGGAATAGGTTGTGGAGATGATGTAGGCCTACAGGTGTGGGTGGTCATCCGGGCTGGAGTGACCGTAGGTCTACGAGCTGTAGCTGCAGATAACTTGGACTGGTGAGAGGAACAGCTCTGCAGGTGGGCCCTACACTGTGTTAAGAGAAACAGACCCACAACATGAACGGGAGTGATGGTATAAGCCATGACCACCAGCCGCACCAACCACCATCACCACCACCTGATGTTAACGACACACTCACCATCAACCATCGTCACTACCGACCCCTCTATAGCACCCACATTGTCTTTCGTACCTTCATCATAAACCAGCCATCTTCAGCACTCGCCACCACAACCTCCTGCTTCACTCACCTCACTTTACCACAAATATGATGACAAAAGCAGGTAACCTCGTCATGGACCATTACACCTGCCATGTGTCCCTCCCATGTGTAAGTCATCCCCATACGTCATGTTTATCCCATGAGTTGACACAGCCAGTCACCATAACCATCATCCTATACCCTTCTGCAACCTCCTCCTCCCCCAATCCAACTACACCATCCTCACTGTCATCCCACACGCTCCGGCTCCCACCACGTCCCTTGCCGACGCTTCATCTTCACCATTCCTTCCCTTCCTCCCGTTGTGGTGTACTTCCCCACGTCTGCCTACCATAACCTCCGCCCACCACCTCACCAGCTTCTCCATCTGCCCTGCTATGATGCCGCTCGACCTTTCTGACAGATTATGGCCGTAATAACATCATGAGATCACTCGGGAAGTTCACGGAAGCCTTTTTTTTTTTTGGTTTCCAGGGATTTAATAAGACTGAGCGATGAGTGAGTCTTGGGTTTAAGGAGATTAGTGGTTCCCGGAGAATCTCTAGACTCAAACTTTTAAGGTTGCAGGGTAACGTGAGGGATCATGGAGGCTGTGGTGGTTGAGAGAGACTTCTCCCACTGATGGAGGCTACGGAGTTAGAGGGAGATGTGGGCACCTGGGAACGCTACACTGAAGCCGTCTAGATGATATGTAGTTTATGTAGAATTCATACATATGGATGATCCGAAGGGAGTTCCGAGTTTCCAACGTTTCCAACAAGGGAAGTGTTCGTACTAGCCTTCACTAAGAGGCGAGGAGCTGGGGGTCAGGAGGTGAGGTGCAGCAGGTTTGTGTTGTTGGGGATGATGAAGGTCGGGTCGTGTGGAGGACGTGTGTCGTGTGGGGCATTGTATCATTGTTAGCGCAGCGGCAGATATTATGAAGTCCTGGGAGGGAAGGAAATGGAAGGGAAGCGATCGATAAAAACGAGGAGAATGGAGGAAGGGGTAAAATTAGAGAAAGGAAAGCGTGAAACATTATAATTCATGAATATATTTTTTGTCTTGATTCCCTCAGTAGATACAAGTCATCACTTCTGTTGTCAGACTCCTGTGTGTCCTTGTCCTGCCTCCTGTGTGTGTGTGTGGTGTAGTTTCCTGTCTGTGTTGAGGCAGGAGTTCCTCCACGAGATAATTTCACGTTATGTCCTCTGGTTGTTCTGTCCCGACATGAACTGTTCACTAATCGCATCAAGATCATTTGAAAACTTCTGAGACACAGTGTTCTGGTTTGTCTCCAAATATTTGGCCACAAACTTTACAATTGATCGACATCTACGGATAGGCTAAAGCGCCAATAGCACTGATAGCCTAGCCTAAATAGCAGTAACATCTGCAATCTTCTGATCTTAACACTACATGTTTTGATTTATACATTTTACTGTGATGGAAAGTGTGCTTATCTAGACTCGTCTTCGTGTTTGAAAGAGGTCATTTAGTTCATTTCTAATTACAGTTTTGAGGTTTCTAATTGACAACCCAGTGTTGTTTGCAACATCTTTATTTAGTGCAAGTTTTGGTCAAAGCATCAATTTTGTTATGCTGACGGAGGTCTATATGAGGTGGAATCCATAGCTATTTGGTTTTATTCCCTTGACCATTGATATTTGACCGTCTGTTTGTGTCTTCAGAGACAGGGTGTTAAGGTCAAGTAGTGCAGATAAAGAATAAAAGAAGAATGAGTAAATTGCCTTTGGCAGTGATTGCTACCAGCTCAAGAGCAATGAGTATGGTGGACAATTCAATTTGTAAAGTAGATGCGCAATTGTTTCCTCAAACATTTTCCTCAAACCTGTTACCATTGGGGTGGGTCACAGTGGCAGCACTACCTGCCCTCCCAGTGGCAGAGTCGTGAGAACCGTCGGTACAGATGACGCACTGGGCTATGGTATAGTCTGGAGTGCCTGTATATGTTCTGTATGTGGCTAAGTGATGAAGATGGAGATTGTGAGTCTTTAGTTTCTTACGTTGATCAGTAGGTGTAGTGCTGTTAAAGGGAGGCATTTGCCAGGAAGGTAGGAAATGCTGCTGCTTCCTAATTTTGTATACAAATTATGTACGTCAAACATTGTCACGTGATTACCTGTTATTCGTATCCATTTAGAATCAGTTGTATCGTGGCATATGTGGTTTAACAAGTCTTTACAGACAACACTATCTGGTAGCTGAGGTGCAGCTGATGGCTAGAGAGATTCGGGAGGATCAATGTGAGTTTATGATACGGGAAGCCAGAGAGCCATTAGTCTCTCCCTGGTGTACGTGCTCTACCAGTTTCTACGACGCTCGTATAAAGACTTGAAAAGGTCCGTTTTCGTCTCGTTGAAGTATGTAGTTTGCATGTGTGAGACATAGAGCGTAACAGCGTTCCTCAACTGTCCCGTAATAAGAGCGTTCCTCAAGTGTCCCGTTATAAACCTAGTGTATGTATAATGTAGCAGGCAGTAAAGTTCTTGTCTTGCCCCAGAGGTATACGGCGTGTGAGGGTAATGTGGTGCACGACCGGCACTCTCTCTCTCTCTCTCTCTCCCCTGCCTGACTAAAGTGCCTGTGTCATGTCTGATATGGGAGAAAACGTTATACTTCAGGGAATCATTTAGTTTATAGTCATTCTTTTTATTTGTAGACTGGTTAGGGGAGTAGGAAGAAGTGGCTGGACAGGGAAAAGTACAATTTTGAAATGGGGAAAAGTTACAGATCATACAGGTGTGTGGTGTAGGGTTCCTAACGTGTATGGCTGGCCTGCTGGGGTACACGTAGGTGTTTTATCTACACACCCCCAGCGCCTCTAGTCTGTCTCACCGTTGTTTCCTACGTAGCGGTACGTGTGAGAATCGTAGAGCCTTATTTCGTATCCTCTGAAGCTCTGAGTATGTGAGGTGCGGTGGTATAGGAGACGAGGGTAGGTTAGGAGGGATCATGGCTGTCACCAGGTGTAGTTCTGGGCTGTCTGGAAGGTGGCCGGTCAGGGTCGCTTTTACTGGTGCGGTTCTTTTGTTGATACTTTGAGTGACACCACCTCTTGATGCTAGTGTCTGGCCCAGGATTTGACAGGTCCTGTGGTGCGCTACAGTGTATTGTGTCTCTCTTAGATTGTCGCGTTGAGTTTTACTCTTCCTAGCACAAGTAGAGTGAATGAGGACATGTTTTATGTTCTATCCTTTTCGAATTTTATAGGATACAAACTTCTGATTACATAACGGGAGAGCATTCTGAGAGCGAAATGTTTGAGGCTACTGAAAGATGCAGTCAGAATCTATGTTCAGGTGGCCATCTGGTAAGGGAAGGTCAGCTGTGTCAATTATGGTATTGGTGGTAGGATGCTGCCCTGTGGGACCCCGATTTATAGGAATTTTAGTGATATGGCGAGTTTGATGATAGTGTGTGTCTACGAGGAAATGGTTAAGGATGTTGTATGGTATCTTTTGTGATTTCTGGTATGCCTAACTATGGTAGTTGGTACTGTAGACTTTTAAATCGCACTTTGTGGAAGGTTGAGCTGATGTCCTTTTTGTATAATCATGTAATTCATCATTCGTTCCCCGGGAGTAGCGGTGGGTGTTGCCTCCGTCACAAGCGCAGAAGTGGTCCTTTTGTTCCTCCAGAAGCCGCACTGATCTGGATGACAGAGGTGGTTGTTTCCTGGACGCCCGCTTCATCTGAGGATGATTATCATCTCGGAAGGTTTTTCCCCCGGAAGTAATGAGAGAGAGAAATGGATGTGCAGTTCTCTGGGTCTGGTGGACCTGCCATTCCCGATTATCGGCTCGTCGTTTCCCTGGCTTCCTTGAACGCCTCAGGGGAAGTGTCCTGTATTCATCACGGTGTTTAACACGGTACTGAAGGCCTTTCAGTAGCAAGATGCTCATTTGTTTCCCCTTCTGTTTTGCTTTTCCCTGGAGCCGAATCCCTTTTATGGCTGCTCTTAACTCTGGTATGTTGATTCTCACCGAGTGACCGTCATTTAGGGAGGGTCAAGTTGAGTCAGCCAGTTGGTAATTGCTTTATTTATGATGATAGTCACAAGGTCATCCTTGTTTTCCTCAGATATTCATGAATACGGACGCCATATCTTGGTCGTCATCGGTATTATTGTTGTTGTGAAAATTCAAGTATTTGATGCGAGCAAGGTGACCCGGCGATATACGGGGAAAAGAATGGCTCTTATAGAATATCTTTACATCAAAATGACCTTTTGCCTTTCAAATGGCCTCCAAGGTGGGCGATATAAAGATTGAAGCGTGTCTGTGCCCCGTTGTGAGTTGGATGAGTACCATTAACAATGAACGGTGGTGACCTTTGCTGAACTTTAAGGTCAGCTGTGGTACCTTTGGCTCCTGCAGTTGACCTTAAGGTACATACCTTCATTATTAGATACTGCTTGGCCAGTGAACAGTGTCATCCATAAAGCTGGGTGGCTTCAAAATAGCCTTGAAGGCCAACGAGCGGAAGCTTAAACTTTACCCAGATTATGAAGTATCCTGCACCCACTGCCACGCACCGTTCCTCCCCCTGCCTGTGAGCGCCACCCACCGTCCCTCTCCCTGGGTGTGAGCACCACCCACCGTTCCTCTCCCTGCTGTGAGCACCACCCACCGTTCCTCTCCCTGCTGTGAACGCCACCCACCGTCCCTCTCCCTGGCTGTGAGCACCACCCACCGTTCCTCTCCCTGGCTGTGAGCACCACCCACCGTT
>JAUUDZ010043885.1:0-10127 GCA_032361705.1 Panulirus versicolor | reverse complement strand
CCCATCCCCTAGCTCCCCCTCCTAGTGAACCATGTACGCGTGTTCCTGTAATTTCTTGCACAGGGTCTTCCTAGTGCTATCCTAGCCTCAACTGGGAAAGGCGTATTACCCAAATGGCTTACCTCCTCCTGTCCTCAAGTAGTGTGCCCGAGTTACCCTAGTACTTTGCCCGCCTGTTGAGTCTTAGCCTAAAAATCCAAACTTATCCTGTTCGGAAGCACGCCTTACGTGCACTCCATCCCGAAGAAAGAAGACTTCTAACCCTTCCAACTATCGCCCATTTGTTCTCACCTCTGCTATCTCCAGGGTTTTGGGAACTCTCTATGACTTTCACATTTTCAAACATTTAGTATCCCAATCTTCTTTTTTTTGACCGTTATTTTTTTTTTTTTTTTCGCGGTACATGGTGTACTGGCGATCTCCCCATGTGTGACCATTGTTGTCCTTTTCTCTCTTGGTTTTTTTTTTTTGTGAATCATTTGTCGTGGTCCTCAACATCAGCTAAGCGTTACACGTGAGGTAGCATATACCTTTTTTTCTAAGCTTCCTTCCTCTGGCTTTCTGCTTCTCTCTGTTCTCTTATGCAAAGACTTACTCCCTGGCCGGTCCATTACGGTTGTTGATGGAGCGACTTCCCCTCTTACCCTATCGACAGTGGAGTTCCTCAGGGCTTTGTCCAGTCGGCTCGTCTCTTCTCTGTATGATTGATTCCTCTTCAACTTGTAACCCTGTACACTCTTATGCTGATGATTCCACCTTACGCTCTTCAGGTCACGGTTAATGGACTTACATATACAGTAGAGATGATAACAGGTGTTAATGGACCGACACATATATTAGTGGTGGCAAAAGATTTTAATGAGCCGGTATTGATAGGAGTGGTGATAGCAGGTATAATGGAACAACTCATTCGGCAGTGTTAGCAACAGATGTTAATATACCGACATATACAGTAGTGGTGGCAACAGATGTTAATGGACCGACGTATACAGGTGTTAATGGACCAACATACACAGTGGTGGCAGCACCAGGTATCAAAGAAACATGCACGGTAATGGTGCCAACATGTGTAAAATGACCGACACATGCAGTGATGGTAGACACTTGTTAATGGACCGACATATACAGTGGTGGTAGCAACAGGTGTTATAGAACAAACATGTAAGGTAGTAGTGGTAATGGACCGACCCATGTAGTGTTGGTGGCAACATGTGTTAATGGACCGACATAGTAGTCAGAGCCGGGGCGAGGGTAATGGTGAGTGCAGTGAGGATAATTAATGCAGGTGTTTGACAGTCAGAATACTTTTTAAAACAATGGTATTGAGAGAAGGGGAGAGAGAGGCATGTGATAAAGGCGGCTGGGGGAGAGGCTGTGAGAGTGGGTATGAGATGATATAGAGGGATGGGGGAATGGGTCTGAGAGCTGGTGAGAGTGAGACAGTTCATAAGGGGTGGGAGAGGCTTTGATGTGAGAGGTGACATTGAAAGCCGGGGGAAAGAGGAGAGCTGAAGAAGACATTACCAAGGGGGGGGGGGGGGGGGGACGGGGCCAAGAAGAAGAGAACATAATGAGGGAAATGAAGAGGACAAACAAGAGGGGGAGTGGAGAGTAAAGCAGAACAAAAGACACAGATCTGGTGAATGAAAGCAAGAGGGGCATTAGCGAGAGCGGATAGTGGAAGGGCGATGTAGACACAAGTATGAAGTAAACAGTAGATGAAAGGTGAAACTGGTCGAACATTTAGCCATATCGGAAGCCGTAAATGGAAATGGGAGGGAATATGACCTTAGCAGAACCAGGGGACAGACATCAAAACTATGTTCCAGCAACACAACAAATGAACAATACGACCGGCAAAATGACACTCCTCGGGACGCAATCATTCCCAGTGTTGACGCTGTAATGTCGGACGTGGGCTTTTGCGAGGCCCAGCCTTGTGTTGCCTGGGTGTGGTACACGTCATCAACGGTGGTGGACGTGTGTTGCCTGGGTGTGGTACACGTCATCATCAGTGGTAGACGTGTGTTGCCTAGGTGTGGTACACGTCATCATCAGTGGTAAACTTGTGTTGCCTGGGTGTAAGTCATGTCATCAACAGTGGTGAAGTATTGATGCACCTCCAGGGTGAAGCCAGGTGTTGCCTGTGCACTAATCATGTCATTACCAGTGGTGAAGCAGTGGTGAAACCCCAGAGACGGGGGAAGCCAGCCAGGTAGCCAGGTAGGTGTTGATGCATGTAAACCTCGTGGTACATGAAGGGTATATACACTTGGTACAACTGGAGGAAGTGGTAGCCTGAGTATGGGGTGGGATAGTCAGCTTACTGGTGGCACCGTCAGCCTGTACTGACACTGCCAGGTGGTACAGTCAGCCTGTACTGACGGTGTCAGGTGGCACAGTCAGCCTGTGTTGATAGTGTCAGGTGGTACAGTCAGCCTGTATTGACAGTGTCAAGTGGCACAGTCAACCTGTAGTGACAGTGTCAGATGGTATAATCAGCCTGCGCAAACAGTGACAGATGGTGAAGTCAGTATGTAATGAGAGTGAAAGATGGTACAGTCAGCCTGCAGTGACAATCATGAATGGTCTAGTTATCCTGTACTGACACTGACAGATGGTACAGTCAGTCTGTAAAGACACTTTCAGAAGGTAGAGTCAGCCTGTACTTATAGTGACAGATGGTACAGTCAGTCTGTAAGGACACTAACATAATACAGTAAGCCTGTGCTGATAATGACAGATGGTACGATCAGTCAGTAGTGGCAGACACGTTGTACAGACAGTAGGTAGTCGCACATACAGATGGTACAGTCAACCTGTACTGACATTGACTTGATGTATGTCAGTCAGTCTGTACTGACAGTGACAGGTGGTAGAATGAGTGTATAGTGACGTATGGTGTACTTCCACAGGTGGGGCAGCTGGAGCCAGACACCACCTACCGTCTGCAGGTGTGGGCGGCCAACGATAAGGGTACCAGTCCCTCCGTCCACCTCCGGGCCTTCACCACCCACCCGCCAACCCACCAGCACACCGCCCACGGTGAGTACCAACCCACCCACACAGTCCTTCACCCAGCCATCCACCCACCCACCCACCCACCAGCACACCACCCACGGTGAGTGCCAACCCATCCATACAGTCCACCACCCACCCAATCACACAGTCTCACGTCTCAGGTCCTGCAGCCAGGACCCACACAGCCCCAGGCCTCAGGCCCCGCAGCCAGGACCTACACAGCCCCATGTCCAGCAGACAGGCTCCACACAGCCCCAAGCCTCAGGCCCAGCAGCCAGGCCTCACACAGCCCCAATCCCCAGGCCTAGCAGCCAGGCCCCCTCACAGCCCCAAGCATCAGGCCCAGCAGCCAGGAACCACATCGCCTCAGGTCTAGCAGCCAGGCCCCACACAGCCCTAGGCCCAGCAGCCAGGCCCCACACAGCCCGAGGCCCAGCAGCCAGTACCCACATAGCCTCAGGAACAGCAGCCAGGCCCCACACAGCCCCAGGCCCAGCAGCCAGTACCCACATAGCCTCAGGTCCAGCAGCCAGGCCCCACACAGCTCCAGGCCCAGTAGCCAGGCCCCACATAGCCTCAGGTCCAGCAGCCAGGCCCCACACCGCCTCCCTCTAGGGTCTACCACCTCCAGACCTTCCCTCCTCACCCAGCGGCAGGAGTCATCCCGACGCAAAATCCATTTCATCTTGTGTGTCTTATTAAAGGTCCGGTTCCTCCCAGTCTCCTGGAATAAAGTCCTTCTGTCCAATTATCCTTTGAGCCCTCCTGGCCTAAGTATCCTCCCCGCCTCTCTGGTCCTCCAGCAGCCGTGGCAAGGACTTTCCCTGCAGATGAAGATTCATTTAGGCTCAGGACGTTTAACTAGAGTGCATCTCATGAGGCCCCGGTGATGTATCACGGTGCACGCTGTGTGTTGCTCACAATGTCGGTACCGTCACGGTGCGCGTTGCTCGCTGTCACTTGTACCGTCACGGTACACGTTGCGTGCTGCTGACGGTGCCGCCACTCCAGTCGCTTGTTGTGCCGTCACGGTACACGCTGTGTATTGCACAACCTACGGTCACACTAGAGTTTTCCGTGCAATAAAACCACGATAGCCTGTCATCCACAGGCAATAAATCAACGGCACGACCCAAACGCTGGTCACACCAGCTGGCGCACGGAACCGTGGCTCAGGCACAAGGCTCGCTTGGCGCTAGTGTGAGCTGAACTGGAGAGCAGGTGGCTCCACTGTATTTTCACACGTCAGTGGTGAGCAGTTCAGTGGGATGAGGGGGGTTGTGGTAGAGATGATCAAGATGGAAAAAGAAACTTGTGAGTACGATCATGGTTGGCAGGAAGATAAGATAAAGGTGTTTGCTATAATTCAGTACAGGAATATCGACTGGAAAACACTACTATACAATTCCCATCATATGATAAAGGCAAAGTATGCTCAGTACAGGAATAACGACAGGAAAACACTACTATACAATTTCCATCGTATGATAAAGGCAAAGTATGCAAGTGTTACTTCAGGTGGTGATGCCTCTCATGCCCACTGGTGATGTGTAGCGTCCAGTAACAGGACCGTCACTTGTTGCGGCGTCACAGTGCAGTGACGGTGCAGCGCACTGTGTGATGTCGACAGTGCTCACTATTATATCCACACACACACACACACACAAGGGCTTTCATGACGTAATAGTTGGCGTCACTGCCATGATTCACACATGGGCCCGCCTGGCTTCCAATCCTGGATGCGGCAGGTGTCCCACAGTCAACCTAGGTGATCATCCTCCCCCTTGGGGCTTGGTCGATAAATGGATACATGGCTTAAGTAAATAGGTTAAATAAAGAGCGGTTTATCAAAGTCAAGCAGCCATTTGGTTGAAAATACACATTTAAGGAATTACATGATTGTTGGTTTATATTCGTCACAAGTGATCACAAAAGAGCTTAAGGTCAAGTTTGGGCTGGATACTTATGATTTACATGAGCGAGCTCATGAGTGAAGTCTGTCTACGTAGTACGTGAAGTTCTACGGAGCCAATTTGATGGTTTATACGTAATACATTTAGTGGTGATTCGTTGAACATTACGTGATGTAAAGTTATAAATTGGTTGAATGGTAGTAGTAATGTATTGACATACATTATGTATTTAATGGTGAAAATTAAGTGATGTAAAGTTACATAGTAACTGAATTGCAGTAGTAATGTGTTGACATATGTCGTTAATGATGCAGGGCTGGGTCGTATAAATTCACATACGTGTTCCATTGCCGTAATACTGTGTTGCCATATGTTATGTAGTTAATGGTGATCATTTAAGTGATGGATATATATCACGTCTGTTGCGTTACAGTAACCTAGTAGTTGACATCCACATAACCACGGGAAAACTAAGCTAGTTGCTTGTTTAGCCGTGCACTTGTTCGTGGATTGTTGATGGCACACAGGACCCTGCTTGTCCCTGTACAGCATTGGTTGATACAAGGACATTCTGTTGACGGTCAGGCGATCGCCTTCTCTGACTTAGCTGGTGTGTGTGAGTGTGTCTGTGTACATACCAGTAAAGACATGGTACACATACAAGGTTAAGACACGGGGCAACACGAGTGTAAAACTCTCTCACCGTAACACACAAATTGTAATCACAAATAGTAGTGACACAGTCAGGCCGGACACCACAGTCAGGCCGGTCAGGGGCATCCACGACCATCTCTTATCATCTAGAGTTGAGACACAGGAACTACAGCTTGAGCAGCTGTATGATACAAGGAAGAACAGGGAAGAGATAAGCAACTGAAATACCTGTCAACAAGGTCCGCCTCATTAAAAAAAGACCTATGATTAAATCCTGTATTATTCACGGGACCCGAGGCTGGCGGTGAACATTTTGATGAGTATGTAAGTGAACAGTGTTGGAGGGGAGTTTGGGGTGAGGATTGGTGTCGCCCTTTTTCCGCTCGGTCTTAAAGCAGAGAGGACACTTATTATTACGATACACCGACCTACAGACATATCATAGATGGAGTTAGAGAAGGAGAACGCCCACAGCAACTGTTACCAGATCATGTGGGAGGAGGAAGATGGATGAAGGAAGTTTCGAAGGTTGTACATGTGATGGAGGGAAGAGTATAAAGGATGAAGCATCTGAGACCGTATGTCGGGGGAAATCACTGACAGTGTCATAAAGAGATACAGCGGGTAATAATGTCACCAGCAAAGGTATGAAGAAATGAGCCAACTCAGTTATGTAATCAAGAGAATAATTACAACGTGGGAGGAACTGAAAAAGACAACTGGTTAAGGAAATGGATTCATTTAGTAAAATACCCAGAGGGAAAGGTCAGGAGGGTCTTTCTTGGGAGTCCTTGGGATAGGTCAGGTGCCCACTACACAGAGATCAGGGACTGTTGAGTGAAGTGGTGGACAGGGGAAGGAGTTGGCTCAACGGATGAGGAAAAAAGGCAAAGGTTATTGATTGATGCAGAGCAACAGGGATCTGGGGACGCTGAAACAGAATATAATAATTCACTAAGTGAGGTTATAGACTGAATGATGTCCTATATCAAACTAAACAATCGGGGAAATATATGTAGTGTTTGATGGCGGGTCTGTAAGTTGGAGAGTGTGCGAGTTCATGAAGAAGAACATAGAAATCTTCGAACTAGGGGCATGGAGGTGGACGAGTCGCTACTGGAACGCTTACCTGATGGGAAGCTAAACCAAGACTGAGAGTGTTAGTGAAGTGGGAGGCAGACAGACATAATTCCATGACGTATGGCCTGGAAAATGATCATATTCCAGCCAAAGAAGAAAGGATAACAAAGGAGGAAACGCAAGTAGAGACACTTTTGTGAGATTGGCATGGGGAATGCAATTTCTGAGATAGGCAATGAAGTTCATGTAGACAGGATGCAAGTGCATGACCAGTAAAGATTAATTTCAGCGTAGAGACGTGCATCCAGGAAGTGCGTGAGCCAGCTGAGAAACTTGCTGGCACTGGAGAATTCAGTGAGGTGTCCGTCAAAGCAGAGAGATCAAAGGAGAGGCGAGAATAAGAAACGAGAGACAGAAGGGAAAAACCGGGACCAACAAGAGAACCTAGAGAGAAAATGAACCCCACCACCAGCACATGAGGCCAGGTATATGTGACAGTGTTGCAGGACCAGCACAGTGAGGCAGTGTTGCAGGACCAGCACAGTGTGGCAGTGTTGCAGGACCAGCACAGTGAGGCAGTGTTGCAGGACCAGCACAGTGAGGTAGTGTTGCAGGACCAGCACAGTGAAGCAGTGTTGCAGGAGGACTGAGGGTGATGTACATGAATGCTGATGGGTAGGAAGTAAATGAACCAATGACAAAGCCTAAAATCCGAGTCAGCGAAGCAGGCTAAGAATCACTGGAGTATTGGAGAGGTAACTTAATTAAGACGAGATTTACTGAAATCTCACCAAAGGGACACATCACAACCAGGAAGGCAAGAGAAGACTTACGAGGCACTGGCTTGACCCTCACAGAATGGGACAACTTAAAGTTTCAAGAAATATCGGTAATAATACAGGAGAATAGTTAAGAATATAACCTGTCCTCTGATTTATAACAGAATGTCATTTGAGTACAAGGATGTCTGATAAAGGACTTACACTTGATGTTAAAACAAACTTGAAATATGCTCGTCAAGTTTGGTCAGCTCACATAAGGAAACTTGAAGAACTAATGAAGAAGTCTATCGGAGGGCAACAAAGACTTTAAGTAAAAGGAATAAAAGATCTGGTTACAGGCGCAGGGTAGAGACAGTGTTGTTGCCCACCTTGGAGTAGAGAAGAATAAATTGAGGTAAATTGTGACCATTAAGTTCCTACATCAATCTGATGAGGTTGACCGTAAAATGTTCTGTGAAAGATACAAAGAAAGAGCAAGAAGAGGTCGCAACAAAAAGAAATTAAGCAAGAAACTCGTCAGGAAATTTCACAAAGGAGTACTTTTCTTAAATATTAAACTAGTGGATGCTGGGAGTAAACTTAGTGATGAAACTCTGAACTTTGACGTCCTGCAGGAGTTTAAAAAGTTGTAAGATTATAAAGTTCTAGTGATGAGGACCCGTGACTGCTGAACTCCCGACCTGTACCTTGCAGTTAAGGTGATACACATCATATTATCCCACCCACACACCTACCCAGGTACCCCACACCCTCACACTCAGGTGCCCTACACCCACACACCTTCCCATGTACCCCACACCCACACACCTGCCCAGGTACTCAAACCCACATATCTGCCTAAGTGCCAACACCTACCTACCTCCCCAGGTACTAGCACCACATGCCTTCCAATATACCTCCACCCACTCACCTGCCCAGGTACCCACATCAACATACCTTTCCAGTTAAACAAACCCGCACGTCTGCCCATATGCGCAAACACCTGCCCAGATACCCACAAACCTGTCCATATACGCACACCCAAACTTCTGCCTAGGTAGTCGCACATCTGCTTAGTTACTCACACACCTGCCCATGTACCAACATCTGATTATCTGCATCTTTCCACACATGTATCCATATTCCTGTGGTCACTCGTCTTACACTCACTCGCTATCCACAGGTTGGCCGGTACTTCCACCCATATACCACCTGTAACCTTGTCTGTCCTTCCAAACACCACCCACACCTCCCTCCGTGATCCCACCCAAACCCCGCCTATACCCCCAACCAAACACCGCCCATTATCCCTAGACTCACCTCTACACACACCCGCACATCCACCCGCACACCAACCATACATCCACCCACACACCCCTCCCACATACACAACTGCACACTCACAAACACACTACCCACGGACCCATCTGTACATTCACCCATACACCAGCAACACACCCGCCTCACACCAGCCACACACCCGCCACACACCCCGGCCATCCTTCCCCGTCACAAGTCACCCATTACCCCAGTTTCCACCAGCAGTGTATTGATTTTGAATTTCCAGCTGTCATATATTCCATGTTCATCCATTTATCACCTGACACATCATATCATTTTGTTTACCTTCCTCCATATCTCTCCTCCTCTCCTGACCATTGTTTTTCCTCTCTATGATCATTTGTTTATCAGTGTTGAATACCGGATGAGCGCTTCCAATCCCCTTACACTCACTTGGGTCTGCCTCCGACCCTCTGGTTACATGTTTCGACGGTGTTCTCAGTCATAGTTTTCTGATGCTAATCTCATGTGATATTTGATGGATGATAACTACAGTATGATCACGTTCGAGCTTTATGTCCATCTAATATCTTCTGTATTTACTGTACGCTAGAGTCTTATAGACACTGATTGTCTTCAGTATTAACAAGACTTTGAGTCTAATTGTCATTTACTGGCCTCTGTATTAATTACACTTTGATTCTTATAGCCATTCAATGTCCTCAATTTTACTGTACTTTGAGTCTTATATTCAACTGTTGTCCTTTGTATTGACTATATTTTGAGTCTTATAGCCAATTATTGTCCTCAGTACTAATTACACTTTGAGATTTATAACCAATTATTGTCCTCAGTGATATTGACATTTGTTGTCCTCTGTATTTGCTACACTTTGAGTCTTATAATCACTTACAGACTTGTTGCCAGTTATTGTCTGCCGTATTTATCATACTTACAGTCTTGCAGGTATTTACATTTTTATGGTTAGCTATATTTTCATTGTGATAACTTTTATGGTCTTCAGTATATCCTGAACTTTTCCCCAGGTGGTGCCTCTGCCCGCGTTCAATGTAATCTTTATGTAACCTGGAAACTATAATTACTTTTGCCGTCGCAATTTTCTGTTTCGTTTCGTTTCCCTCAATGTTTCGTTCATGGAGGTCATCACAGTGGTTTATGGAGGGAGATTTATTGTCATATTTAGTTACTGTTGCCTTTATTCTCGTTTTCTATCGAGTCTCTGGGCTAGTGTCGTGTCCACCTTTTTCTGTTGTCTGTTTACTCATCATGTGATGTGTCGTGTTCTTTGTTGTGCTCTCATGAGACACCATCACCACCATTCTCTCTCTCTCTCTCTCTCTCTCTCTCTCTCTCTCTCTCTCTCTCTCTCTCTCTCTCTCATATATATATATATATA
>JAUUDZ010043874.1:0-10658 GCA_032361705.1 Panulirus versicolor | reverse complement strand
TCATGCCCAGGTGCATATGCACCAATAATCACCCATCTCTCTCCATCAACTTTCAGTTTTACCCATATCAATCTAGACATAAAACTGTAGAGAATCATACTGATAGTAATGTACAGTGTAGTGAAATGGTTTATCCAGCTTGAGTTGTGACCAGGTCAGTGTTAAAGAGATGAGAAGTTGATTATGGTTTAGGTGAATTATCTAATGAAGAGTATGTAACTAGAAATAATACAATGAAAAGTGGAAATGAGAAGAACATTGTGGAATTAAAAATTGATGTATTCCCAGATGTGGACAAGGAGTTGTCAAAGTTACAGAAGGGTGATGAAAGTTTGAATGAATGTTGGAGTGAAGCTGCTAGAAATGGGAATGAGAGTGATGTGTCAGTCGGATTTTATGCACAAAATGGTGTGTTAATGAGAAAATGGAGGCCTGCTCATGTTCCAGCATCTGATCAGAAAGCACGAGGTCAGGATGTGTCTCAGTTTTGTAAGACTTGTGAATTATGTCAGAGAGTAGGTAAACCCAACCAAACTATACAGCCAGCACCATTGCAGCCTATTCCTACTTTTTGTACACCTTTTAGCAAAATTGTAATTGATTGTGTAGGTCCTCTACCTAAAACATGTAGAGGAAATCAGTATTTATTAACAATGATGTCTGCATCTCCCAGATTTCCAGAAGCAATACCATTACGTAGCATCCATTCTAAATATATTGTAAGAGAGTTGGTGAAATATTTCTCCTGTGTGGGCATGCCTGAAATTATACAGTCTGATCAGGGAAGTAATTTCACTTCAGGAATGTTCAAGAAAATATGAAAGGGGTTACACAGAACACACAAGATAGACTGGGATGAGGGTCTGCCTTTAGTGTTGTTTGCCATTAGAGATTCAATACATGAGTCTACAGGTCTTAGTCCATTTAAGTTAATGTATGAACATGAAATAAGAGGTCCATTGAGTATGTTGAAAGATAAATGGTTAGGGAAGAGTGATTTTCCTGGATTATTGAAGTATGTATCAGATTTTAAAAGAAGATTAAGTAGAGCTAGAGTGATTGCTGCAAAAAATTTGAAAGGGTGTCAACAAGATATAAAGGTATGGTGTGACCAAAAATCTAGAAGCAGAGAGTTCAGACCAGGTGATCGAGTGTTGGTATTATTGCCTCAGACAGGAAATCCTCTGAAAGCAAGGTTTTATGGTCCCTGGGTTATTGAGAAAAGAATGAATGATATTTTACATTGTGAATACTCCATAAAGACGCAAGCCTAGCCAATTGTGTCACAAAAGCATTATAAAACCTTGTCATGATAGAAATTCTTCAAAGAATGATAAGGTTACAAATGTGCCTTGTGCATGTGTTACGTCTGATGATGCAGAGGATGTGGATGGAAGTGAGAACGTAAAGTTGGAGAGACGTAAGACAAATTGTTGAAAAATTCAGATGTGTTAGATGATTTGAAAAAGAAGCTTGATCATATAGAAACTGAGAGAAGAGATGAGATCGTACAAATAATGAATAAGTTCAGGTTTTCTTTTCTGATGTTCCCAGGAGAACTGATGTTCCTAGGAGAACTGATGTTCCTAGGAGAACTGATGTATTACAGCATAACGGCGTAATTGACGTTGCAACACCTCAAGCAGCAGCGCCATTATAGAGTGAATTCTAAAATGAGAAAAGAAGTACCGTATATGCTTGACATTGACCTGACTGAAAAATAGTAATAGTACTTGGAGTTCACCTTGTGTATTAGTAGCTAAGCCTGATGGTATTACCTACAGATTTTGTACTGATTTCATAAAGGTAAATAAGATAACTAAAGCTGACTCGTATCCTGTCCTAAGAGTAGATGTTTTTATTGATCAGATAGGAGATGATAAATTTGTAACTAAGTTAGACTTATTGAAAGGGTATTGGGAAGTTCCTTTGACTGAAAGAGCAAAAGAAATTTCTGCATTTGTACCTATGGATGGTTTGTATCAGTATAAAGTGATGCCCTTTAGTATGAAAAACAGTGATGGTACTTTCCAAAGGTTAGTAAATCAAGTGTTGCGTGATGATAAAAATTGCTCTGCATATATAGATGATATAGTATTGTATTCAAAAATTTGGGAGGAACATTTGCATTTAGTGAGGGAAGTATTTGATATGTTGGAGAAAGCAAACTAAACGGTAAACCTTGTAAAGAGTGAATTTACTGGAACAACTGTAGAATATCTAGGTTATGTTGTTAGTCAGAGATATGTAAAACCAATCACCGCTAAGATAGAAAGTATTGTTAGATTTCCAACACCTACAAATAACAAAGAATTATTAAGATTTTTGGGTATGCCTGGATATTATCGTAGGTTCTGTGAGAGTCTTTCAATCATTGCTTTACCATTAATCAACTTACTGTCAAAGAAAGTCAAATTTGTATGGAGTGATCAATGTGATGAGGCCTTTAAGAAATTGAAAAATGCTTGAATATACACCTATACTTTCTACTTCAAATCATGATAGACCATGTAAATTGTATATAGATGCAAGTGATTTTGGGGTTGGTGGCGTCTTAATGCAGAAGAAAGATGATATTGATTTTCCAATTTGTTATTTTTCAAAGAAGTTTCTGTCCTATCAGAAAAACTACAATGCTGTTGAATAGGAAACAATAGTCTTTATTTCAAGTTTGAATCATTTTGATATATATTTAAGAGGAGTAGGCAGGCCGATCCAGGTGTTTAGGGATCACAATCCCCTTGTACTTTAGTATAAGATTGAAAATGTAAACCAACATTTAACAAGGTGGAGTCTTTTGTTACAAGATTATAATTTGACTTTAAACATGTAAGAGGAAAGGATAATGTTACTGCTGATGTATTGTCTCGTGTACCAGTTAGTCATGAGTCAACTAGTGGCTGACTCATGTACCTTTTGGGAGGGGGACGTTACAATAATCTTCCCTAGTTACCAATAAATAGTATAGTTACCCATCATATCTTATTCAGTTTTCTTTGAGGAATTATATATCCAGTGTACATCATATTCCTTTGAGGGTCTTATTATTTTGTTTATTAGATTGTAAACAAATTAAGAGTAAATATTTTCAATATTATTACAAATTATGGAAGGACAAAACATGTAAGAGACATAAGAAAGTGATATGAAGAATTTGTATAGAAAATGAAAGAAGACCAGGGTCAAACCACTCTCTCATAGACTGGCCAAGACGGAGGATGTGATACAAAGCTGTTGGTAAATGTATAATGTAATCTGTACACATCTCAGTCATTTCAAACTCTTATATTATATAATTGAGGCCAGTGAATTTGCCAAAGAGATGTCAAGTAAAGTAATATATATATATATATATATATATATATATATATATATATAAAGAGAAAGATGTATCAAGAATAGATTATATTATTTATGTTACGAGAGAGCTATCATAATAATATTCTTATAGATTTCTATCTGTGTTTGGTATTTGATCAACTTGACAAAATGGAAAATTTGGTATATAATTACGGCCGTCAGCTGTCAAGAGATGTTAGCCAGATGGTGAGGGAATCTGTGTCTAGCACAAATCTCTCTATTAACAGAAGCTGCTATTTCAGAGTTATCTGTTTTAATAGGCATATTGGCTGACTATGTACCCTTTAATGTGTAAGGGTGGAGGCAGAACGTAACTGAACCTATGCTTTCTATGTTTTTTCTCGCGCAAGGCCTTCCAAGTTCTCCAAGAGAATGTGGGTTAATCATATGGGTCGGATGGCATACTCCCTCGTGTCTTAAGAGAGTGTCTTGCCTCCTAACTAAACCTGACCTTTGCTAGTCTATTTCTTCTCTATCTTAAAACGCAAATGGTCTCATATTATTTGATGCGCAATTTGGCTAAGCTAGTCACTTTTGCTATCTCTAAATTCTTCGAAACTCATTATTATTCTCACTTTCTCGAACACTTATATTTCTCTTTCTTTAAAATCACCTCTAAAGTTTTCGAGGTGCAGGGTCCTCAACTAATCTAAATGGAAGTTTGTGAGATTTTGTTGTGGTACTCGACAAAAATTTTTTCTGGCAGTGTGTGGCATAAGTCTTTACCTATTATCATTTTGTGTGTGTGTGTGGGGGGGGGGGGTGTTCTTTTTCTCTCTGTTCTAAAATGAAAGTTTTCTCTTCAATCGTTCCATCCTAATAATTACTGATGGAGCGTCTTCTTCCTCTTATCCCGCCAACAGTGGTGTATTCTTGGGGTTTGTCATGTTACCTGAGCTCATACTAGTCTTTAAAAACGATCTTTTCTTTATCCACTTACCTTATTCATTCTTATGCAGACGATCTCACTGCACATACTTCCTCTTAATTTCCTTCTACTCCTCAGGTTCATTCTCGCTTTTTATGCCTGTACAGATCACCTTTCTTTTCTTGATGTAGACCCCAGCAACATCTCCGAATTAGGAAGCATTAACTTAGGGAAATTTAACAGAACAAAAGCTGATTTCTAACTCCATCAGTTCTTATTTCTCGCTTGTGTCTTGGTATGAGAGTTCAGAACACTACCATTCAACTATGAAATAACGTACAAATGCTTGGTATAATCGTACCGTTTTCTTCATCCTGAAAACCAACATACACCAAAAAAAAAAAAAAAAAATCCTCCTCACAAAAACTGGGAGAGATGCACTATATAGATGCACTATATAGGTACCGCTGATCTTTTGCTAAGTAGCTGTTTGATATATACAGAGGTCTCTTATCGCGGTATGTTGAACTGCTTGTACATGGGTTGGTTCTTCCCCATCTCTTTTTCGCCAGAATTTAATCAAAAGCGTTTAACCTTATTGCCTTCCCATTACCTCTCCTTAACATTCTCCTACCATCCCATAATGTTGCTTCCATCTCTCTATTTCATGGGTATAATTTCGGCCAATACTCTCGTGAGTCAGTTGCTTGTGTCCCATCTCCTAAAATTTGCATCTTGCTTTTAAAGTGAGGAAGGCTAGGTATGTATGGCATAGTTTGGGATGAAGCGATGGATTTGTTTGTTGGGGATATTGAGGAAGTCTGTTTCTTGTCTGATTTGGTGAAGGTGATTTTTCTGGGGATATCTAGTTTGATTACGGCCTTTATACATATGTAGTTTATTTCATTTCATCAGTTGCCACTCATTTCAGACTCTTTTTTTCTTTTGGTAGACCTCGGGGAATATCTTTCCTTCAAAATAATAACTTTCAAAAACTAAAAGATAAGTTTAAGTTTCTGTCAGCCATATTATCGAAACTTTAATATCCTGACTCCTCAGGACTCCATCCCAAGATGGGTAAACAGAATCCCACACAAAATTGGACAGAATTCAATTAGAGCTTGAGAGTGGAGTTGGCCAAGTAAAGGTTTACTTTATATTTCAGATGCTAAATGAATTTTCTTAATTAACTTTGAATCTACTTCCCTTTGAAGACTACTCTTTCCCAGTTGAGACGGAGTCTAAGAGTGTGGAGGCGTGGTGCTGCCGAGCTGGAGAGCGTTAGTCACCAGAGGCTGTGTTGGTGATTGGATGAGGGTGAGACAACAGAGGCAGTACACATGACTGACCGACAGGTCGTGCATGTGAGGTGGGGTAGCACGAGTTACCTGATGTGGTTCACGTGAGCGGATGCAAAACTCCGTCGATATATCAAGGAATACAAAGAAATTTTAACAGCAAAAGATTATTGGATACTTTCAAGGCTATCTGCAGTTGCAAATGTGAGAAACTCACAGATTAGTTTGATAAAAGTTAAAAGGCAGACAAATACTGCAAAGAGAATAACCTGCGAATTGTGATTGTGACTAAGGAGGCGCAAATACTGTCAGTCATGGACTTGAAGCGAAGTATTTATCAAGTTTCTTCTTAAAAGTATCTATGGTACTGCTTTCAGCCACTCTAACTGGCAAATCGTTCCATATGTTAACAATAGTGTTGAAGAAAAGATACTTCCCCTCATTTGAGGTAGTAGGTTTTTCCACAAGTTTGTGTGCATTGCTGCAAGTGAAATCAGATAAATCAGTTCTTATGTAACTTGATAGATTAAGACTATCAAATCTTTTTTCATTTAAACACTTTAATGCATCACCACTTAACCTTCTCTTTTAAAACCAAATAGATTGAAGCTGTTTAATCTGCTCTCGTAAGATTTGTTTCTCAGTCCGGAAATCATCTTCGTAGCTAGACGTTGTACTCTCCCCATTGTATCTATGTCTTTATTTTAGTAGGGTGACCAAAACTGAGCAAAATGTTCAAGATGGGGACGAACCAACGAATTGTAAAGAATAAGGATGATTTCCCTAGATCTAAATTCGAGGCCCCTACCGATGGAACCAAAAACTCCGTTCACCCTTTTCTCTGCTTTTATGCACTGCTTGCTTGGTACTAGGTCACAATAGATTATCACGGCTAAGTGTTTGTCTTATTACCTTTGCAGTTCAACAGAGTTCATACTGTAGCTTGCCTTTTCAATTCTACAATCGATATGTAAAATGTTGCACTTATCGATATCAAAATTTATTTGCCACCTTTGAGCCCAGTTCATCAGTTCGTCTGTCAGTTTGAAGCTGTAGACGCCCAAGTTCATTTCCCAGCTTTGTATGATTAGCGAATTTATATATCTTGCAGTGCAGCCTGTCATCAATTGTTTTATTATATGTGAGAAAGAGAACCGGTTCCAAGACTGATTCTTGTGGCACTCCACTTGTTGAGTCTATCCATTGTGAGGCTCTAGCATAAATTCCATCTCTTCATTTACGGTCAGTCAGTCATTTTCCTATCCGCTGAGGTACAACGCCATTAATGCCATGTGACTTACTTTTGCAGAACGTTATCGAAGGCTTTCTGAAAATCTAGTCAGATAACATAAGTTGCTTTACTTTCACCGTACATGTTGATTAAATCATATAGGAAATCATGCAGATTTGTCAAACATGAGCAATTTTGTCGAAAACCATTCTGAGAAATGTTGATTAAGAGGTGGTCCTCTAATTATGCACGTGAGCGAACAGACACAAGGCCCTAGAGTCCATCATGATACAACTACTGCCACAATATTCGTTAAAATCTGCACCTTCACAGAAAGTGTTGATCGTATTATCCAGAGCGGTAGATATCATGCAAGGACGGCTTAGAGATAGAGAAGGAACGCTAGTATCATCAGAATCACGACCTTCCACGGTCACAACACCTGACAGTCTACCACCCACATAGTTGTCAAGATTCCCATTTGACGTTGTCTGCTGTTGAAATAACATTGCTTTACAAAGGAATACAAAGATATCCAAGCGGAAACTCACAGATCAGTGTGCTAAAGGAAAAAAAATAAAATGTGCAAATGATTCAAAAAGAAATACTTGTAAACTTTTCATGGATGAAATCTTACTTTTCACTTTCTACTGAAGTGAATATTTCTGCTCTGTTATCTCCACAGATCAAAATTATCAAATCCAATATCAAATCAAGCGATAGAAGTTGAAAACTCTGTAAACTGTCATAAACTAACACTACGGCGCATGGATGAATTCCTTGTCATTATAAAAGAGTAGCCATCAAAATAAGCAACCAACGTATACGTGTAGCTGAATCAGACACATCACATCAAAATGAAATTAGTTTTTTCTCCACAACCATGACAAAAGTCAATCTCTTATCTTCATACTACCACGTTAACAAACAGCCTTCTAGTGCCACAACGAGGGGCAGTTACGAGACTGTATCACAGCTGCTAACATTCATCCACCCGACCCTTGCTATGGCCGAACCCGTTCAACAAGATTTCCATTACCACAGAAAACATCAGGCGGCCAGCACGTCCACCCACAGCAGCATGTAGTCAGACAACCGACCCAAGCCATGACGACGTCCAGACGCAGTCATCAACCACCACGGAAAGAGGTAGACTGCCTGCCTTCCACCCCCACAGCAACGGCATCAGGCAAGCGCTCCACTTCCGCAGCAAGTACATTATCATCCCTCCACCATCACCCCATCTTGCAGTCAGCTTCCACTGAACCATCGAGGCAACAGGCAGTCAAACAGCCCTCTCACCACAACACATGACAGGTCGTCGCATGTGTATCGCTTTGGCGTAACGGAGCGAATAACACCACCGGCAACTACACCTTTTTGCATTATTGATAGTCAGAGATGAGTAAGAGAAAACCATCGGTAATCATTGATATCATAGAGTCATGTACCATACCATTGTATCATTATAATTTGTCGAAACAACAAAATAGTTTGACATAAGTGCAGACAACAACTCTACAAAATATGTCAGACATAAAACAACATCAAGGATAATCAAACACAATATATGAACAATTGCCATGTATATCTAATCAATTACATTCCATACATATAATGATGACATTGTGTTTAATGGCATTATGAATTGATAATAATAATATTATAATCTATGTTCATATGTTACCATAATCAGATATTACTGTAGGCTACCGCATGAAAGTACAGTGCAAGGAATATGGTATGGTGATGTATTGGGTAACCTCTAAACACAATATACATTTACCGTACCCATTCCACGTACAGGTGTACAGTACTGGTACTGGTACACGTCCCATACAACCTGTACGAGCTAAGTAAGATATGTGCACTTCCTACGTCCTAACCCCTTGTACATACTTGTGTTTAATACAAAACAGAGGAGGATATAGATAACAACCATACAATGTTCTTATGTATACTTATTTATTTTTATGGCATCACCGTAAATGCACAGTACTGGTATTACCCTATTTCCCTGTCGTTAAGTACGTTAGTCCCATACATTCTCCATATGCAGGCTTGAGTTAGTTGTGATGTTAGGATAATAAAAGCCTCCTTCATCGTCGCTCGTAGTTGGTCTTCACGGTAAGCCCTGAGAGTCTGGCCCGCTCTCCTGGCTGCAGCATAGTCCCGCTATGGCGTTGAGGCGATGCCTCAGGGTAGCGTTGAGGACGCTGAAGCAGTTCTCTATGTAGACTGGAAATGGTAATTGTTGTAGGAGGTACCTTACATCATGGTTGGGGATGGACTGCACAACTTCACGATGTCATAGAACATTATCCATGACGACAACGGCGCCTTCGTCACCAAGAACAACAGCCAGGGATGTTAGGAAATGTGTAAGAACCTCCTTGGTAACACTCTGGACGTGAATTTTATGATAATCCACCAAAGTCATAGATAGCGGCAATCAGCGCTAGATTACCACCTAGCTGTTTCCCAACTGTTCGTATGACGCCCTCACCCGCCCGTGCTACACGACCGTACGTGTGTTTTGTGTACGGATTATATACAGTTTCATCCAAATAAACACGGTATTGCTGGAGCCCTCTCTTGTACATGTAATGAGTGCACTGCACTCGAGCATCTTTCACTGCACGTGAATTCTGGTCTTGTGGAATAATTGCACATTTCTTACCGGTTATCAAAGCACCATCTAATGCTCTTGCCACTGTAGCGTCTCATACTTGTGCTGTGTAGGGAAGGTGCCTCGCAGTGCCTTGTTTACTTCCTTTAAGGTGATTGTCAGGACGTGCTCAAACATCATTACCAGGAAGTCCAGGTATTTATCATCAGTCTTGTGGTGTCTGCCTGCACCGTCACGGCCGTCAGGTACGTAGTCCTTTCTCTGGTAAATTCACATGATGCCATTAGCGGCTGTCCTCTTAATGCCCACGTCAGCTGCAGTGATGAGGAAATCCTCGTTCGCCTCGTATTTTACGATTATCCTTCGCTTATCCTCCCCCGATAAACGTGTGTTGTGACGAGACGTACAGTATGTAGTTCCACGAGGGAGAGTACACATACTGCACTGTTCTGACGGTGGACATGGGCCATACAACGTAAACGTGCCTGGTAGTAACGATGCCAGCGCATCATTATCATGACTGTGTGCTAGTATCTGGAACAGGTACAGGGCATCTATAACGACAAACGGTACTACCTGTACCGTTTGTTGGTGTATGGTTGTATGTGCATAACATATCTATAAGGACATCAAACTACTTTTCATTACATAGTGTGCTTTGCTATAACAACCATCTTGTGGCATATAGCAACTGTGGGTACCGTCTATGGATCGAGGATATACGAGTACAATATTTCAGATTCATGTTAGTATGACATTCCATATTCTATAAGTGTCGTACTAATGATATTCATTGTTGAAATATTTGACGTATTGATCCATACATTGTGTGGCATCATCATATTGAATCTCTTTTGTTCGACTACTCCGAACTTTGTCCCACGTACTGCTACACTCATGTAGAAATCTGTCAATCTGTTTTGAATAATGTTCCATTGCTTCAGACCTCTGAACTTTGTCATAAATCACCGACAAGCTTCTGAAAATAATGCAAAAAAGGTGTAGTATAAATGAGCGCTGTACCATCATGGACTTAGGCAGTCACCCAGATCGTCCTCACACGTCAATATGGTCGTTAAGGAAGGAGAATCCAATTTGTTTTGTGTTTGTGTGTGTTTGTGTGTGTGTGTGTGTGTGTGTGTGTGTGTGACGTCCCAGGACACGTACGCTCCTGGGTTTGTCCTTATTACTGTGGTTGATAGTGAGGTCAGAGAGGGCGTTTTCAGACACACACAGACAACCACTGATGATATGATTGAATTAAAACGAGTA
>JAUUDZ010043864.1:0-10658 GCA_032361705.1 Panulirus versicolor | reverse complement strand
CGTATCCCGCAATATACCTTAGAGGTAGTTGTATATAAGAACCGGACGTTATCAATATAGGATCTACGTAAGATCCAATTAAAAAGGAAGCCGTAGGGGAGGGGCCAGTCGGAGGCTGTGAAGGGCCCGACAGACAAAGACGTTGGGCCTGTTTTGGGTCGGCAGACACCACGGTATCGACTTCTTGCATTCCTGAGGCGATGATGGCGAGGCTGATGCGCTAGACAAGCCATGATTAGTCTGAACCGAGATTAATGAAGGAAGGAAAAAAAATAGTAAACCAGTACAGTGACTACCCTTTAATCCGGTCTTGCGCCCACGAAGGCGACTAAGCAAATAAAAGCGTTAATACGCGACTCGGTGCAGTTTTAAGCCCTGAACTGACCATCATCACGATCAAAGAAGACGTCTCCCATCTTGGCGGGAAGACAAGTAGTGATGCGTTTTAATCCCGTACATGGCGGGTTCTCTCTGACTAGTTTTTGTATGGCGTCTTAATCTCCTGATGTGTCTGGCAAAGCTCTCTCGGCCGTGTACGGGAGGATAAGCGGCGTAAACAGCCGAGGCGAACGTCATCCCAATAAAAATCATGATCTCAATAAAGTCTGGTGTGCCTGATCGCTCTCGCTCGCTAGGTCCGGGGGGCTGCGCGTTGAGGTACGACGCACGTCTTCAGCCGTGCCAGACGCATGACCAAAGGCCCCGTGTAAAGAAGCCAACTAGCATTGCTTCACTAGAAAGACTTAGCTGTCGGGTGCACTGTGTGCCTCACAAATTCATCCCACTGAATCCTGCAGCGAGTCGGAACACATTACTGGTACGAGGAGCTGGCCACCATATTGCACCACTGCTGGCTGGTCTGTCGGAAGAAAGGGAATTCCACGGTTTTTTTTCAGTTCTTTAATATCAGGTCACTGAGGTTTATGTCGTCCTGATGGTATGTGGCGCCTCATGGTGATGGTCAACAGAGACCTGAATTTCTGTTTGGTCTGTGTTTCTGTGTCTTTAGGTTCTTTGTGAGTGTGATCTGTAGGTCTGTTGGGGGGATTCGAAGTAGGGATTCGTAGTGAATCGTATAGAAGACGGGGCCCAGGGGTATTATATAGAGGACTTCCCACCTTCTCTTTCCCTTCTGTTGGTCCTGTGGGATTGAGGGGCACCTGATCTATCCCTCACACTACACTCATGCTTGGAATGCCTATCCGAGGCTAGAGAGTGTCGACGGGATCTCGCTATCCTTTCTTAGACTACGGTACGAGGGCATTGGGAGTCGAACCCTGAACATCCCCTACCCTGGTTCTTATAGTTCCAAGGGGAGATGAGGGAGAGCCTCTTCACTCCCCTCTCCCAGTACAAAGGTAATGGAAGATTAGACTTATTGCATCAAAACATGTCTGGTCCAAGACCAGATGGTCGCACCTAAGGGTCATACCATTATGTTCATGGGGTTAGTAAGACTTCGAACCACAGTTGATCTTAGTACAGACGACCACACACTTCTTTGTCTTGTTTCCCCTGTGATAATGACTTATTCAGTCCTGTTCTTCGCCGCTGACGGCACTTGTTCTAGCTAAGTTCCCCCTCATTGTACTGACTTCCCCTGTTCTCATGTCCACAGCGGAGTTCGGGGTCGGGTTCAAGCGATGGCCCGCCGCGGAGGTGGTAGCCAAGCCGGGATCGCAGGTGAGGCTCCCTTGCGCCACCAATGTGACGGCGGACAAGATCTCCTGGCAGTACAACCACCACTTCCTGCTGGCGCCCGCCTTGCCCTACACCGCCCACGCCCACAAGCCACCGCCCTTCTTCGTGCAAGAGACGGAGGACGGGAGCGAGCTGGTGCTGAACCTGTCTCGCCGCGAGGGACAGTACCGGCACCAGTTAGGTCTCTACCAGGTAATGCTCTTCCTTTGGTACTTCAATGATGGGGTTTTATTGGGTGGGATCATGTGGGTATTGTGGCCGGCGCCCGCATCTGCCCACAGGGCGCAGGCTGTATGTAACTGCCTCTCGTCTGAGTCGAACCTCATGAGCCCCGAGACTACAACACCTTGAGCGGTGCGGTATGATCCTCGGGTATTATATGTGACCTGGCGTTTGACCTGACCTAACAGGATCAGGTCGTAGACAAGGACATCATACCCAAGGACCATACCGTCAGACTCAATAGGTTAATATCGGACTTTGATTATCACAACCATTGACGTGTGAGTTTGTACCAGCCGCCACTAGATGCCTCACCACTCGCTGCTGCTGCAGTTCATTTTAGTATATTCAACCACAGTAATGAAGTGGGAGGTACGCGCCGAGAATATCGCCTGCACCAGACGCCACGGTGAGGCACGCTAGCATCTCCTCGGGTCATGTATAATGTATGACCAGTACGCCAGTGTGATTATACCTGCCGTCGAGATACGGCTGGAGGAGGTTAAGGAAGAGATGCTTTACATGGGTTTTAACGGTATGGCTAAGGTGACGGGGCGGTTGATTTGCTAGTCGCAACAATGTGGCCGGAGGTAGCGCGCCAGGAGCACTTTCTCATGATAGTGGACACTAACGCAGTGGGTCGCCTCTTCGTGCTTAAGAGTCTTACCGTCGTGCTTAAGGATCGTAGCGTCGTGATCAAGGGCCGCGCCGTCGTGCTCAAGGGCCGCGCCGTCGTACTTACTAGGCCAGAACATGAATCAGGCAGGTCATGGACATCAACTACCGTCCTTAACCGTGGCTCATAACGATGCCGATGATGGAGGGCCATTTGGACCCTAGGAGACACCCGGAGATACGACCCAGCATCATCAGACCGTAACAGGACGGTAACGGTGCTGAGCCATCATGGAAGGAAGATCACTCATCATTGGGAAAGCAGGACACCTTTATTACAACAGACTTGGAACCTCTTTGTCCGGGAAGTAATTTACTTCGGTTGGCTGGAGAGAGAGAGAGAGAGAGACAGAGACTTTACCTCACTGCCTTCCCCTTACGTTTTCTTACGGCAATAATAAACGTCTCGGAGAATGTTCCCGAGCTGGAGAACTCCCTCAGTCGAAGTGAATCGAAGATTTGTCATGTCAGCGGTCGTCGGTAGGTCTGGTGCATGATTACCATTAATCATTTATAATGAGATACGAAGTTGCCTCTCGTGATTGTCATGTACCTGCTCTCAAGACGCTTGCCGGCCATTTGTCAACCAGACTCAACATACACAGATGCCATTTGTCAGAGAAACTCATGCATGTGCGTTGATTGATCACTGAACAGTGACGAGGCATTACTTGATCGGTGTCCACGAGATTAAAACACTATTTCCCTGTCAGAATCCATCCCTGACAAATCTCAACCGTCCATGACCATGTCGGAGACAGATCTTGTGTACTCTAAGTTAAGACGTGAGAGAAATTCCATCAGTATTTACTCTAATGATAAAGGTGATAAACAGTGAAATTGTTTACCACCTTTATCGACTTATGTAATTTGGGATCAGTGTATTGCCGGTCCAATGCCATAATGGCGTCACGCTTGACAATCACTTAACCCACTCACTCACTCACTCACTCACTCACCCCTCTTATCCTATATCCAAACTTCCTCTCTGATATGGCTCAGGAGTGTACACACGTTCACAGTGTCACACCACTCCTGGATTATTTTCCTGCACACTTAAGTTGATCGATCGCCTTCGATTGACGTCCCTGTTTTCACATTCTCAGCCTTTCACAAAAGGAATTCACTACTGCTCGGTATCATTGTGCTCAGCAACACAGTGATCCTTCGTCTGTCCTCTCATGGTATCTGTCCCTCTCGTTTGCTCTGTATCTGTTCTCCTCTTATCTCGTATCAGGTTACTGTCTGTTTCCTCTGCTGATACTAGACTATATTTGTTGTTGTATGGTAACATCACCCTTCACAAAATAGACGTAATCGCCGGGTTAGGGATCGTACAGGGATGATTTTCAGCCCCACCGTCTCTCATAGGTGACCACTTGGAATGACTGGCAGAACTGAGGCTCACGACTGGATCAGAGATGGGAGGGATAGCTGGATATCATAGAGATTGCTGGAGGTCATGAACTACACGTGGAAAAGACCCTGGAAGTCGTGGTTCCCAGTCTACAAACAACAATTACTCCCTCTCGTCATGACGGACATGGCCTTTTGTGAAAAAAGGTCATTTATATAAACACAGTGTCATAGATAAAGTAAAAGGAAACAGTGGCAGTGTGTGGGGAATGAACCAGTTCATCTGTCATCGAACGGAAACATAAGGTGTTCCATTCGAGGATGACGAGCCCTCAAGTGTACAGATATCTACAAAGTGCATCTGAGCTGCCATGTTGTGAATGGTAACATACAGCTTTTCTGGGAATGTAATCTGCTTTGTTGGGATCCCCAGCTCCATTCATGCCGCATGGCAAAGCCGGTGACTTTCATTTCCCGAGAGGATGGGCGTGTAACTCTCTGCATCACTCTCCTAATCCCCTCCAGCATACCGCCTGTGCAGAGCTCTTAAGTACGTGTCTGCGATTACCACCCTACTTCTGTTATCCTGGGTCTCTTGCCCTGAGGCACACACCTGTAAGGTGCTCCACACTTGTGACACGCCTGCTTCACAACAGCCACCCGTGATGGGGATGATTTACGCTTCTCATTGTGATTATCACTCTTGGACGTCGCACAGGTCACCATCATCATCTTTACCATCATCATCATCATCATCCAAGGTTATCACATCATTTCTCATCACTCGGCTTTGACTTGCATAATCCTATATAACCCTCACAGGCCGTTGAATATATTTCGTGTTCTCTTCTCGTCGTATTGACTCTGGTCATGTTAACTAGGGGTCAACACACATGTCTCCTCTAAGCTTATACCTACACCATCTTCCTTCTATATATCATACTTATTTTCCTCAATGCTTGGCTTGACACAGCCATTTACGTCACCATCTTCCTTCTATATATCATACTTATTATCCACAATGCTTGGCTTGACACAGCCATTTACCTCATATGACCCAGGCATGAAGTGTTCTGTTGGTAACCATTGTTTTTTACGTGACCCAGGTCAGGTCAGGTAGTCATCTGCCCATTATGTAATCCACGTGATCATCTCTTGCAGTGTGTGGCATGGTTCGGGGCCATCGCCCTCACGTCCCTGCCTGGGCGACTGTCAGCAACTGTGTTGGAGCCCTTCGCGGACGGTGGCTCGCGGGTGGAGGTGAGTGTGCTGGAAGGCGGGTCGGCTAGGGTGGAGTGCGGTGCCCCGACTTCAGTACCCGAGGCTGAGATCAGCTTCTTCAGGGACGGCGTCCTCCTCAACACCACCTACGACCCAGGTGAGGAACTTCGCTCGCCACACCGCCTTCGTTTTGACCTTACCTTGACGGACTTAGGTCACTACACCCTCGACGCCACTCTCTCTCTTGTTGAAGATATGTTTGACCTTAACCTAACGGATTAGGTCAAAGGCCTTCTTCACTACACCCCTCGACGCCACTGTCTCTTGGTAAAGATGTATGTGACCTATGCACCTATATTGCATTATCAAGGTGAGGGGGAGGAGGGGCTGTTCGAAAGAAGGTATGAAAAATAGTGAGTGGGACACATTTATGGGTACTCCACTTACAAAAGTCTTATATGCTCATGTAAATTCCATCATTCGCATTGATATTTTGGACCCACACCCAATACTGATTTCCGGGAATCTTTTAAGGCTTAGAGTATGTCTTCCGCCATAGGAGACATATTTTCTTTTCTCCTTTCCAACAGTCTACCCCCTATCGGTCTCTCTGTATCTCTGACACCCGTTCCCTTCGGTAACTCCCAGCAAGGGAGAGAGGTCACTGTAAAAGATCCCTCACTTCTTCCTGCCCTTACATACTACCTCCCTAGCATACACGATTCCATGCATTCACCCTCCGTTTCTCTCCAGTACTGTTCCACTCTATTTTCCCATGTCACAGGTTCCCCCCAACCTCCCCCAACCCTGATTACGAGCAGCTCAGGCATATCAAAAGACAGTGAAGTGGAAGGTGTGGTGAAAATGAGGCTCCGTGAGGTTGGTTTCTGGTCTGATCCATAAGGATAAGAGCTAAGGCCGATGGTGTCAAGGAAGTATCGATGTGCGTATGGTAAAAGCACCATAGCAAAAGAGTGTAGTGAAGATAAGAGTGTGGTAGTATTAGTGAAGATGAGGGGTGTAGCAGTGTAGTGAAGATGGTCTTTAACCTAAACTGGAAGGCTGTGTTAACGAAGTTTTGTGAAAATGAGAGTGTTCTCTGGATGAGGGGTGTAATGAAGAGGAAGATGTAATGAATATAAGGGTAGATTAAAGGTAGAGAGTTATGTGAAGATGGTCGTTGGTCCGACTCGTGAGGGTCAGGTCAAAGTCCTTGGAAAAGAACATGGTTGATTGACGGGGCAGTGAAGCTGGGCTGGTAATGTCTCCTATCATTGTGAACTTGATTCAAATGTTGACGTGTTTAGTTCATAATGTTTTTTGATATTAAACACTGGTTCATCTTAAATGACCGTAGCAGTAAACCAATTTCTACAGTTGATAGTACACCAACTTCAGTCATTGCTGTACTATACCACCTTCACTAGTACATCTTCAGCTGCTGAAATACTAGAAATTAGACTGAAACATTGAATTGACTTCAGCAGTTGAAACAATTAACTATCCTCAACAATTGAAATAATTAACCAGCTTCAGCCTTCGAAACGCTCGACTAACTTCCAACAAGTGAAGCATTAAACCAGTTTCAGAAATGATTATTGAAACACAAATCCTATTGGTTGTGTACTGTGGGGATTATACACAGCATTTTAATTAAGGGAACACGTGTAAGGGAAATTTGCTTTTAATTTACTACTCCCGATATGTTATCGTGGTGATAAATTTCTTCTCATTACCTCGCTGTGGCAGCGTATCGCCTGACGCCCCATGGAGACCTACTCCTCCTGGACGTGGGCGACTGGGCAGCCGGGGAGTACTCCTGCAGCGCCCGCAACCCCGTCCTTCAGGAGAGCGTGGCTCTGAGCACCCGCACCCTCCTGACGGTGGTGGCCAGGACCGAGGACACCCCCGCCGCGGCCCCGGAGTTCGTCACGCTGCGCACAGACTACACGGAGCACACAGGTAAGAAGTCCTGGGGGGGAGGAGGAGTGGTGATGAAAAAACAGGTGAGGGGTTATTGCATCGCCTTGGGGACGCCTGCTGCTAAACACCGTGCGTTCGTGCAGGTGAAAAGCAATAATAAGACCTGATGATGGTTCGGATTGTTGCCCCACACACGTGTGTGTTGGCACAGCCAAGATTGGCGCGTATTTAGTGGAAGGTTGTATTGTGTATGATTGTGATATGTATATCCTGAAAGACTTTAGGTTGTCGATATGTTTTTGATTGTTTTTGTCGAAATTGGCTAATAGAACAGAATTTTCAAACTTATTTGTTTCGTTCAAGGTGAGTTAATGGTTTCAGTTGGAGAAGTGTGGCAGAGGTGGAATATAAGATGAGATGTGGTTCTGTATCCAGGGTCGAGACTGACCTGGTCCATCGTTTTGTGTCACCTTAAACCGTAATATCATTTTCATGAGTATTATATTCCATTGTGACGAAGGACAGTAAGTTGTAGTTGACCATGTTGGTCATCAGGTAGTGTAGACAGTGTCACTCCTTCACTTGCTGGTATTCTCATCTCATACCCTCTCTCTCTCCCTCCTCACTCGCTAATGAGACACCCTGGTCTCTTATGGCACCCAAGATTTTACAGTTCTGTGACACACTTGTAGCTTCGATTGTTTGAGCCCTTTGAAGCTTTTGCGGTTTAAACGAGACGATGCATTGTCTTAAAAATAAGTCTCTCTTAGATTTTCGTATAAAGATTGTTTACGTGTAGCGAAATAGTGTGAGATGAAGCTCTTTACTTGAGCAACAGTCATAAGTGGGGACTCGTGTGAGTATTATAGATGACGAGATGTCAAGGTTGGAAAACTCTCGAGTGGTTTTGGAACAGATGAAGTCCAAGTAAAAGTTTACTTCGTCCTAAAACAACTAGAACAAAGTTGCCCAGTCTATAGCTTCTAGTGAATTACGTTGACTAAGTCTACAGCTTTTTGTGACTTCCGTTGACTCAATCTATAGCTCCTAGTGACTTACGTTGACTCAATCTATAGCTTCTAGTAACTTACGTTGACTCTTTCTACAGCTTCTAGTAACTTACCTTGGCTCAATCTATAGCTCCTAGTAACTTACCTTGACTCAATCTGTAGCTCCTAGTAACTTACGTTGACTCAATCTATAGCTCCTAGTACTTAACATTTTGAATCAATCTATAGCTCCTAGTAACTTACGTTGACTCAGTCTAAAGCTCCTAGTAACTTAGGTTGACTCAATCTATTGCTCGTAGTAACTCACGTTGACTAAGTTTGGTTAGTTGTGAACAGGAAGTTTTTCCAAAGGATTTGGCTGCACAGTGCCCTTACATAGCGTTGTTGTTGCCTATATCCGTATCACTTGAGTGTTTACAGTGAATGGATATGGTCATGACCGTACAAATGTGTGTGTGTGTGTGTGTGTGTGTGTGTGTGTGTGTGGTTTAACTGCACGGATACTTTGAATCAGATTATCGACCAGATTACGAAGCTGTTCTTCAAATAATTGGTTCCACAAGGCACTTCCAAGCCGCGCTCCCTTGCGTGTGTCCGTCCCGCTCGAGTCGTTGAGAGCAGGTAAATATAGCGTGGACGCACAGATATGTGTGTGGTTTATCAGCCCAGGTAGTCTGGACCAGATCGAGAAGCTTGTACAATTACAGGTTAATGCTAGAGTAGGTAGCGTTAACCGGTGCAGATAGCGTGGCGGAGCGCGGACAGCGGCAGCGGTGAGGCGGCACATACTACCAGTTAATAAGGCCATTTAGCAGCGGATATAAGCGAGCGGCGTGACGCATACGTACAGCCGTGGATGATACACATTATGGGCGGGTTCACTCTAAACACGACACTTAATTGAGTTTAATTGCAGATCATGGGGTTGGAGTTGGACCGGCAGGCACCGACCATCCTGGTCGGCTGGGTAGTGCTGACGGGTCCCGTCGTCTTAGGGTGAGGTGGAGTGTGTGAGTGTGTGTGTGTGTGTGTGTGTGTGTGTGTGTGAGGCCATCTTACAGATGTCTGTGGGAGTGTGGAGATCCGTGGGCAGTGTTTGTGGGAGGCTGGATGCCCACAGAACGGTGTGCGTCATAGCGTGTGGGTTATATTTCCCATAAAAGAGTGAGATATATAATTTTTTTTTATCAATTATTTTGGCGCGGCAACGTTCTATGATGGACACATATTGTACGATGGGACGTTACCATATAGGATCTACACCTGCTGGAGGGGTGGGTTTGCCTCCTCTCATATGAATCCAAACTCTGCTGGAGCTTATTTTAACTGTCGTCAGGGGAGAGTAACCAGTTTAAAGTGATTGGCTGGTTAGTGGGGTATGTTTGACACGACCATTATGGGGTGGCTTAGAGTAAGGCTCGTCACGCATTCCCATTTGCATCTTAATGGGCTGCATCCTGCCTTCTCCTCCTGCACGCAACAGCTGTTACATGTGACGGTGAGCAACAGCTGAGTGGGTGATTCCAGGGTGATATATGTGCTCTCCTCACTCGTCGTGTGTCATGAGCTGACTGGAAAGTATGGCACGTATCTAATCCAAAGTGCGCCTGTGTGCATGACTTGAGTATGGCACGAGATGCCGCTTGTAGTGGAGAGTTGGCGGCGCTGAGGAAGACTATTGTCTCGGAGATCACGGCACGGGAGGGTCTGGTATGTTGTGAGTTGACACCGCGGGATGGTTAACGTTGAGAGCTCACTCCACAGGAGGGGGTGGGTTATTTCTGCCTAGCCACTGGTAGGGCCCGGAGGTGACCACTGGTCAAGCGTGGCAGGGGTTCTTGACATTGACAGCCCTTTCTTGGGGCGCAGGTCCGGCGTGTGTTCTCGGGGTGCCATTATAGGCACAGGTCGGGTATATGGTCATGGGTTTACCTGCCATTACTGGCACAGGTCGGGTGTGTGTTCACGAGGCGCCATTACTGGCATCGGTCGGGTATGCGCGTTGCTGTGGAGTGCGTGAGCTCTTTTTAGATGTGTGTGTGTGTGTGTGTGTGTGTGTGTAAAGTGAGACGCGTGTCAGCCAGTGTGGTGAAGTTGCTGTTGGTGGTGAGGTCGCCTCGGGTCTTGCCACAAGACCCCCACACTGACTCACCCTGCCTCGGGAGGGACCCCCGGTAACTTATTAGCATGTTCATAATGAAGCGAGCGCCGTCCATTATGTGGTATAATGGTAATTAGTGAAGACGTTGGTCCAGGGATAAGATCTTATCACTGCCGGATCAGGGGTGGTCGAAGAATTTTACTTAATTAACATAATTTTCCCCCTCCGATCATTAACATAATTCTCTGCATTATTTTGACAAACCCCGAAGATAGATATGCACGTATAAGGAGGATTTTATATTTTTTTGTGTCGTATTGTATGACGGTAAGAAAATACGTGCACCAGGGGATGGTAGGGGAGGTGATGGCTGGCTGTGGTGTTGTGGTGACGACGATGACTAAGGAACGCTAGGGTATAGTGAAGGTTGAGGACTATATATATATATA
>JAUUDZ010043852.1:0-12189 GCA_032361705.1 Panulirus versicolor | reverse complement strand
CTGCAGCGCTGGACTGGACCCACAAGTGTTGAGCAAGCTGCAGCGCTGGACTGGACCCGCATGCATTGCTGGTCAGCAGATGAGTAATAAACTCAAACGCCCATCGTGTATGGAGGGCTAATCTGATCAGCACTGTCGACAGTGCAGGTCTCGCTCCATCTACTACCGTGCCTCAGGTTAGTGGATGGGTAAATAATGGGAACCGCTTCCTTTCTGGATTTGATTATGTGAAGGCCAAGTAGGATCGGCGTTTCACTCACCCCCGCCAAGGCTTCCAGAGGCCAGCCCGAGATCAACTGCCTCTGTGACACTTGTCATAAGCCCGGTACTCTCGGGAATATCGCTCAGATGTGCCCACGTACCCATGGTGGGAGGGTAAAGAGGCACAACATCAGTGCCTATTTGGCTGGACGATTGAGACAGAGGGGGGTATGAAGTGTCCTGTGAGCCCCGCCTTCCGATTGTGGGGTCCTTTAGGAAGCCGGACATTGTGGCTTCTAAAGGAACAGAGGCTTTCATCATCGATACTCAAGTCTCTTGTGGCCATTTTGCACTTTAAGCTGCACATCAGTACAAGTGCAGCTATTACGGCACCCTGGAAGTCCTTCAGGGCGTACGGGATTTCACCAGGAAAGGCACCGTGCATGTAACATCTGCCACATTAGATTGGCATGATGCATGGTGCCAAGAAAGTGCAAGTGCTCTCAGAGGGTTAGGGCTTACTTACCGGGACCTAGAGGTGTGCTCAGTAAAAGTCTTAACCTGGACCCACTCCCTTTACAGGATGTGGTCCAAGAGCACAGGTTAGCAGTTGGCCTGCCTTGTATATCTGGTGTCGCCTGTTGGGCTGGTTAAGGTGGTTCCCCCTTTGTGCACTTGTGGTGAGCGGGATTAGGCTGTTCCTGAAGCTCCAAGGGCAGGTACCAGTTCCTGAGGGCGGGTTGTCATAGCGAGCGGTGGTTGCCTTGGTGGGGTCGTCTGCTACTCCCATACGACAGGCCACACTGGAAGATGAGCGGTGCTGGAGGGCCTTGTGTGTGTCAGTCAGTAAGGTGAGGTATGTTCAAACCATCGTCTAACCGCCATCTCTCAACTTACTTCTATCTCTGCTATCAGCAGTCTGATCAACTATCTTCCTTTTAGTGTGTCCATACATTCCTTTCTTCAATTAACAACTTTCACTATCAACATTTAGTTTAGGTCACTTACTGACGAAACCCCTGTTGTATTAGATCAAAAGAAAAGAAAAAAAAAGATGCACATTAGTAAGTAGTTAGCCTTTCCAGCACATCCCATCACTAATTGGGAATCTTTGAAGAGAATAGAAGTACTAGGTAGGAACATTAGCTGAGAGCATTGAATAGATGTAGTAGGTTGTAACATTAGGCTGGAATATTAGGTAGACACATTTGGTAGAAGAAGGAACAGGTAGGAGCCTCTGAAAATACTGCACTAGAGTGTTGCTCTGCTAGTGGCCAGTTAAGTGTGAGGCACTAAAGGCTAAGAAGTGGCACTGGAGTTTGACAGTTGTAGAGACTTTTGCCATGGCCAGCCTGTTGAGGGAGCTCCCAAAGGGAAGGGGTGTCGTAGATACAGATAGATGAATACTAAGTATTTCACGTAGAAGAAGTATGAATATACATAAGCAGATAAGCACTACTTAATGTGTTGATGATCTGATGCTTGGTGATGTTGTAAATAGTCATCATTCTGACTGTGAAGTTCTTCATGAGTTCCACCTTGGACTTGCCCTAAGTTAGCCTCTTGCATACCTCTGTCTACTTTTCGAGGCATATCACAGTCCTCTTGCGCTTCGGGTGAGATGTAATTAGCTTTGAGAAGCTGTCAAGCAATTAGCTGATGATGCTGGAGAGGAGCTATTGTCTTCAGTAATGATTACTGGTGTACAAAAAGTTCACAAAAGTGCAAGACCAGCTCATAACACTGCACCAGAAAGCACATGAGAAATGGTAAACAATCACCTTTGCCACAGAACACTGGGCTGTGAGTACACTAATTGCTGTGGCGTGGTGTGCATGTGATTTGAAAGTTTTATGTATCTTTTTACTTTTTCTGATATGAGAGTTGCCAGCCAAAATTGAAAAACATATCTCAGTTTGAACGTTTTGCTGTCTGGAATTATGGATAACAGGTTTTACTGTGTTACTTTCCAAAAGAAGGAACTGATGAAAGAGCCAAATGAGGATGTTTTCTCCTCAAAGGCTCATTCATCTTTTCTGGACACTACCTCACTCATGTGGGAAGAATTAATAAGTATGAAAGAAAACTCTCAGAGATGGATCCTAGAGCAGGAAGGTAAGGCAAAATGAGATATGTATGTATGAATGTGTGTATATTATGGTTATGTCATACTTTGCCTTGAAGTGCTTACACCATGAGTGACAGGTCACCTGTAATGAGATTGCATTTTTGCCTGTGGATGGAAAGGAGCCCTCTGTTTCCTTGTTTACCACAGTTTTGCCAGTTATGATTTTGACTATACATACTTAAAATGATGTGTAACATTTTACCAACCATGGTAGCAGGATTTGAATATCTATGGTTTTCCATGGAACCAGCAAAATTTTTATCCATGCATGCACAGGGCTTCAGAAAGGGGAAGAACGGTGTGGATTCAGGAGTGATAGAAGATGTATGGTTAAGGTCTTTGAGTTGAAGAATGTGTGTGAGAAGTGCGTAGAGACACAGAATTTGAATGTGGAATTTACATATCTGCACAAAGCACATGATAGCCTTGATAGAGGTACTTTATAGAGGGTGTTATGAAGGCATGATAGAGATGCATTGTGGAAGGTGTTACAGATATCTAGTGCAAGAGGAAAGCAGTGAGGAGTTTTTATCAATAGAGTAAGGCCTGTGTGTGAGTAGTTAGTGAGGAGTGAGTGGTTCCAATTAGGGGTGTGTGTTGACACCAAGGCTGTTTGATTTGTTTATGTATGGGGTGGTGAGGGAGGTAAGTGTAAGAATCTTGAAGAAAGGGGCAGGTGTGCAGTCTGTCAGTGGTGAGGGGGCCTGGAAAGTTAGTCAGTTATTGTTTGCTGTTCACTTGACACTGGTAGCAGATTCAAGCAAGGAACTGCAAAAGTTGATGTCTTAGTTTTGAAAAGTCTTTGAAAGGTGAAAATTGAGAGTAAGTTTGAATAAAAGCAAGGTTACAAGGCTTGGCAGAGCAGAGAGACAAGTTGATTGGGGTGTAGTTTTGAATGGTGAAAACATGAAGGAAGTAGTAGTTCTCATATACCTGGGAGTGGACATGGCAGTGAATGGAACCATGAAAGTAGAGGTAAGTCACTGGATGGGTGAGGGGGTGAAAGTTCTGGGAGCATTGAAGAATGTGTGGAAAGAGAGGTTGCTATTTGGATGGGCAAAAATGGGTATGTTGAAGGTATTGTAGTCCCACTGATGTATGGATGTGAGGAAGGGCCTGAAGATAAAGATGAACATATGAATAACAGATTATTAGAGTTGGGCAGCCAATTGGCAGAAAATACACAGTTGAGGTATTGCAGATATTACAGATCTGAGAGGTCATGAAAGTTTCTAGTTAACTAATAATGCAAGAGCTTGAGATTAGGGTTGAGTTGGATATTTCCACTCTTTGGGTAAGCATATGGGTGAGGTACATCTATATAGACAGGGTAACAGATATATAGGGATGTTTACAGAGTTAATAGTATGGTTTATATGTTATGAACTTGATTGAACGTTGATTGATGGATACTTACAGGAATACGGTAGTTGACATGCCATATAGCTTAACAAATACAGGGTTTTAGCAGTATATTGTCAAACTGTCATGTGAGCTGCCAGTGTTGGTTGGAGGGGTGGACAGGTTCAACAAGATGAGCACCCTTTGTTACGTGATTTAAGAAGGGCCCAGGATGATGCTGCATGTTCTTTTCTCTACTTTTTGTAGCTGGCCCTTCTTTGTAATTGTGAGTGAGGAGGACCAAGCTGGGTAGGTGTATATGAGCTTAAGTAGAATGAAGATGGTGAACATATTCCTGGGCTCAATTGGTGGTACATCTAGTGATTTCAATTGGTGAAGGTACAGATGGTATGAGGAAGATTTGTTGATGGTGCTGATATGACTCTTCCAGTTTGAATTGTTGTTTATAGTGACACCAAGAAGTTTGAAGTCTGACTACCTGGAGGATGACTGGGCTTAGCGGGATGTCAGGGTGCATCATCACAGTCTTGATGTGGTTAATGGTGATGCCATTGGCCGTAGTCCACTCCTGAAGGTTGTTGATGATATGCTGAAGGGTACTTAAGTCAGGAGGGTTGTTGTTGATTGTAATGTCAAAGGTGGAGTCATCCACATTCTTCTAGCGGTGGTGTATATCATTTATGGTTTCACTTATAAAGATGAGGAAGCATAGCAGCTCCAACTTGGTGCCTTGTTGTACATCACATGTTAAGTGTAATGATTCCAATATGGCTTCCCCAAAGTGGATGGTTTGGTGTCACCAGGTCAGGAAGTCCACTAGTCATGAGAAGAGACACCTCATAGTCCCAGGTTGATGGCTTTCTTTATCATAATGTTATCATTTACCAAGTTGAATGCCTTACTGAAGACTATGAATGTGAGTGTAAGTAAGGTCTTGCATTTCTGCAAGCTGTGATATATAAAGTCTAGGAAGCTGACAAGGCATTGAATGGTGGAGGAAAACTTCATGTTTCCAAACTGTCAAGGGTCTGCTCAATCAGCAGTGTCAGCATAGGCCCAGTCAGACACAAAACTTTCACAAATTAGACTGGAGATTAGAATGCAACAGGTTATAAGCTGTTATGAGGCTCTGGGTTTGTGGATTTGGGTTGTGGAGTGACATACGCTGTCTTCCAAGCTGTGGGGCATTAAGATTGTTTGAGTGAAGCATTAACTATGGTGGTAAGCAGTGTAGCAAATTCATGGGAGAATTCCTTGTACAATTTCAGTGGAAGATCTGTGGATGTGGTTGAGCATTTGGTTTTATGCTGAAGGTGCTTAGCTAGTTATTCTTCTACTGTGTTTGGGGAAGATGGGGTTGGTAGGTATACCAGGAGGGAGCTGAGGTTGAGTTGTGGTAAACATTGGGAAATATTAGCAGTGGTTATAAATATGATGTGCAGCCTCCTTATTGCTAAGTTGGGTCTGAGAATTTGAGGGAGAGGGTAGGTGTGTCGGAAATTAGATATTTGAGGACAGTGTGTGTTATAAGGAGGGTTGATTGAATAAGTAATAAGAGAATGTTGAGAGACCTGATAGGGTGTTCTGAAGTAGTTTGGTTGTATGCAGAGAAACTGTAAGGAGAGGTTGACAAAGATATATGTGTCAGAAGTGGAGGGTACATGAAGAAGTTGGAAACCAAATTAAAGATGGAAAGATTGAGTGAACAGTGGTTTTGAGTGTTTGGGACCTGATCATGCGGAAGGGTGAAAGGCATGTACAGGATAAAGTGAATTGGGGCAATGTATCATACAGGAGCAAAGTGCTGTTAGTGGAGTGAACCAGGGCATTTGAAGCAGCTGGGGGAAACCGTGGAAAGGTCTATGATGCTTTGTTTTGAATATGGGGGTGTGGATTTGGATTATTAGACATAAAAGCTATTGACTGGACGTGAGAGAATGACGCGTATTCATATTTCTCTGTTCATGGCACTTCCTCGATAATGCAGGAAATGGTGAACATATACAAAAGAAAGTGTGACCTGGCCACAGGTTGCTTGTGGCCTAGTCTAGCAGACAACCTTTTCCAGTGGGAGTGTCAGTCTTCTGGCATTGTAGCTAGGATGAGCATCACAGTATCCTTTTTGCAGGAACACAGAGGCTCTGCATTAGTAGCAGCATATTGCCATCATATTATTATCATCCCATTTTGTATATTATATCTTTGTATTTTAAAGGGATAGGCATGATCTTTTTGAAATAAAACATACTTGTTTTCAATCTTGAAGTGCTCATTATAGGAGTTAAGGTATATGTATCTCATGGGTCTTTCACCCTAACCTCCCACTTCCCATAAGTGCTGTACCTTACCAACCACAGTTTTACCATTCACAGGGTCTTTTAGGAACATAAACCTAGTGGTTGCCATGGGACTTATATAGTCTTGATGAGGATCTTCTCACTCCAAAGGAATCCATTGTTTCTCCTCTACATGGAGTGCAGTCTTAAAGCTACAGAAGCTGCATGAAACAGGTTATAGGGTTGTACAGTAATGAATGATGTGTATATTGTAAGTAATAGTATGTTGCATACCTGTATCAATTGTCTACTTTCTTTTCAGTATTTAACTTAGGTGAATACCGGCGACGTGCTACCCAACAGTATAAGAATCATAATTTCTTCCGAAGCGATAATGAAGAAGCAATGGCACTTCGTCAGCGCTGTGCAATGGATGCCTTAGATGATGTTTCTAATTGGCTTGACAACGAAGGAGGAGAAGTAGCGGTTAGTAATGAATAATTGATGTATACTTTGAACTTTGTCACGTTAATTCCTTATCATTTGTGCACTTACATTTAAATCAGGATGGCACATGCATAATAAATGTGTTTTGTATATGCTTAACTATAGTAAGTGTGAATATTTTTAAAGAGAAAATCAGTTTTGATGTAACATGCTCTTTCAGTAAGCTTACTGTTCTGTATTGTAGCGTTAATGTTGTTTTTATTTTTTTTTTTTACAATAGATTGTGTTAGTCCCAGAATATGATAGTATGGCTTGTAAGGCCATTTCAAGAGACTGAATTTTATAAATAGTGTGTAGGACACAACTCTTATAAACAGATATTGATCATTACCATCTTTAGATGGCAACTCATGAAGTTTAGTTGCTTTTCAGTTTGATTATATATGCCCAGGACATGCAAAAAGTAGGATGAATGGATTAGCAGTGTGCTACCTACAGCACTGTTTATTCAGGACCAAAAATGGCTCTTTCGTATTAGAATTGAATTGCTAAACATGAATGTACGTTGAGTGTAATAAAGTTTTTAATTACTTGACATCACTCCTTATGATAGGGTGGATGTTAATCAGTCACCTAGATAAAGAATCTTGAAACTACAAGGTTGCATATATGTGATGTGAGTGAAAGCTTAAACATGCTGTAATGAGGAAAATATTTGTATCCTATTTGTGCAGTTAGTACCTTTATCTTGCAGTCATTGTTGTGGTTTATAGGAATGCTATATGAATTTTGTCTGGTGTTCAAAGAGTGAATAATTATTCAAAGCTTCAAGGAATGCATATTTGATTTATAGAGACCAGAGTTATAGTGTTTGTAATGTTGTTGAATTTAATGCCTGTGGAACTATATTTCATGGACAAAGCCAAAATCTAAGCTAAAGTGAACCTTTTAGAAGATGATTTCCAGTTTGTTTATGAATATGGTGAGGAGACTTGTGTTTTAGAAAGATTCATGTACCCTGATAGCATGGTGCAAAGCAGTAATAGATCTGACACTAACCTTCATATATGCCAGGATTAAGTAAATATAATGGACTTTCTCATAAATTCATAGAAACAGAAGGACAAGGGTTCAGGTGTATAAGACATAATTTTGATTTTTGATTAAAGAAATTAATTGTCTAGATATACTTAGATAAAGCATTTAATTGATATGATGGGTGAAGCATAGAACATGCATTGGGAATAATACATCAACACAGGAGGATGACAGGTGCTCCTAAGTGGGCTCAGGGCCAAAAAAGTTCCCCTCCCATCAGAGGAGGTAGGGAGGTCTAGGGTACATCAAGTACATGATATATAATTACAGGATAGTTAGTGATACTAACAATAACATAGGTGACATTGTTTTTATAATGCAAGAAAATTATTGTCTAAAGTACATATAGAAAGCATTTCATTGATAGTATGGGTGAAGGATACATAACTAGGGTTAGATGGAGGCAATTATAGAAAATGCAGTGGAATTGACATAGCAGGGTAACTGTAGGGCCCAGGGCCAAAAGGTTCCCTTCCCATCAGAAGAAGAGATAGGTCTAGGATACATCAAATACATGATATATGATTTCAGGATAGATTGCAATACTGGTAGTAGCATAGGTAACTGTGTTTTTATACAAAACAAGTATAACGTAAGTCATACATAAATAGAATATCTCATCAACATTGCTAGTAATATAGGGCTAGGTGGAGAAACATTTGACAGTTATGTTATGTACACAAACAGATTACATATACGCTAAAGTGCATATTTGAAAAAAGACACATTGTAGCATACGGTTATTAACACTGATATTAATATGAAAGGTCAAAGATAACTTACCTGCAGTCACAGAACATACTGGCACTGGGCATATTTTGTTAACATTGAGAATGATACAAAGAAGACATATAGTTGCAGAATGTGTTTGGACTGGGCATGATTATTTTATAAAGGAATACCCTTGAATGATCAAGAGGATGGCTACAAAGTCCTGAAGCACATAAAGTTGTTCATTCCATTAGATATATCTTTAGAATGAAGTGTTTGCTTTAGAGCCTTTGGTATGAACTTTAGGATCTGTACAGCTGGAATGTTGTAATAAATCATTTTGTTTTATGCTGTAATGTTTGAGTTACATGTAAGTATGATGAGCAGCAGTAAGATGAGAAAAATGCCATGCTTGTGACAAGGAAATTAGAACGAATGTGAATGTATAAAAAGGAAGCAAATCCAGTAATAATTAGATTTTGGGGAAAGCCCTCCAAAGGTCTGAAGACATATCCATATTGTTTGAAATTACAGAACTTGAATTGTACCACACTGAGGTGTATTATTTTGAAGAAAGTAAAACCCGTTTAGGTAATTTGACACTTAATTTGATGATAATTTGCAGGTATTTGATGCCACAAATACAACAATGGTTCGCCGTCGACTGATATATGATAGAATTGTTTTAGAAATGGAATATAAACTGTTCTACGTAGAATCAATATGTGATGACCCAGCCATCATTGAATCAAATATTCGGGTAAGGTCAGCATGCTTATGTTAAGGTCAAGGATTAAGCAAAATTTTTTACCATAAAGAATATGTCATGCAACATAATGCTAGTTAAATGAGCATGTGAGTAGATTATCAGTCACTTGGAAGGGGTTGTAAGGTATGACTGGAACACACTGCTTTCGTAGCTTACAAACACCAGTTTCTATCATTGGTTTAGGCAGAAGTGAAATGTAACTAGCTTTGGTTTATATCAAAGTTGTTCACTTTCTTTTGGATCTAGGCCATGAAAATATTCTAACAGAAGTGGGAGTTGTTGAGAAAGGTCTTGGCTAAACAGTTTTGATTTAGACGTGTAATGTTTCCTAAAGCTTGTTCTTATGTGGACATCTTATGATGACAGTATGTGTGCTACTTAATCCTAATAAGGCTCAAGCTTTATATCACTTGGCTAATGGCATGATTATGATGGGGAACTTGTAGCTTTCCTGGAGCACTTGATTTTAACGGGAGGTGAGTGCCATAGAATCAGTAATTTGTGGTATATTTATCATGGGGACAGAAATATGATTGCAGTTAAAGGATCTCTCTGGTACTAATTAGTCACGAGACATGATTTTGTTGGAACCAGTTTAGTACGTTATATGATCTTGATGAGAATCATGCGATGATCTTGGTAATCCATGTTTAGCTTTGATGTTTGGATTCATTTTTAGTAAAACAGTTATCACAGTATGATCCTTTGATGACATTTATTATCTCTGGAGTGATCATGATGAACAATTTTAAACTCTGATGATCCTAATTATCTTTGGCATCATCAAGATGATTGAGATTATAGTAATAATTGACCTTGATATGCTCCTGATGACAGGATTTCTATATTGATGATCACAGTAACCTTTAGTAAAAGCGCAATGGCTCATTATGATTATAAAGAGTGGATGATAATGTTACCCATGTTGTGATTGCTGTCTTTTCTTTCTGCCTCACTAATATGTGGATCACTGCCATTCTGTCCACAAACAGACAATCTCTCCTTGTTACATGTAACACTTGACAACACTTAACTCTTGCAGCTCAATTTTCGTAACTAGATTTTCTTGTGGTGAGCACTATGCGCTGGCCCTACCTTTTGGCACATTGATAGGAGCAGTAGGTAAAAGTAGTAGGTAGGAACATTAGGTAGAAGCACTAGGTAGGAATATTAGAGAGAAGTAGTAATTAGGAACATTAGGTAGGAGCCTCCTCAAACACTGTGCTAGACTTGCCCTCTCCTAGTGGCCTGTTAAGAGTGAGGCTAAAGGCTAAGAGGCTGCACTGGAGTTCTTCTTTAGTCATGGGACTCTGTTGCTATGGCCACCCCTTGAGGGAGTTCTAGTTTGAACAGGCGATAGAGATATAGATAGATAGATTGTGATGCTGATGATCTTTCACATATTTATATTTACCTGTAATATATTCATTATACTGTGCTGTGTGAATTTCAGCTTGGTAGCACCAAGAAAACAGACAAAAATGGCCACATTCATTCACACTCAGTCTCTAGCTCTCATGTCTAATGCACCAAAAACACAGCTCCCTGTCCACATCCAGGCCCCACAGACCTTTCCATGGTTTACTCCAAATGCTTCACATGCCCAGGTTCAATCCACTGACAACATGTAGACCCTGGCATACCACATCATTCCAGTTCACTCTATTCCTCGCATGCCTCTCACCTTCCTGTATGTTCAGGCCACAATCGCTCGAACTCTTTTTCACTCCAACCTTCCACCTCCAATTTGGTCTCCCCCTTCTCCTTGTTCCCTTCACTTCTGACACATATATCCTCTTGCTTAATCTTTCTTCACTCATCCTCTCCACATCTCCAAACCATTTCAACACATCATCTGCTTTCTCAACCACACTTTTTATTTCCACATATCTCTCTCACTCTTTCATTACTTACTTGATCAAAACCACCTCACACCGCATATTGTCCTTAAACATTTCATTTCCAATGTATTCACCCTTCTCCATACAACCCTATCTGTAGCCATTTCCTAGCAACCATATAACATTGTTGGAACTACTATTCCTTGAAACATACCCATTTCTGCTCTCCAAGGTAACGTTCTCTCCCTCCACACATTCTTCATTGCTCCCAGAACCTTCGCCCCCTCCCTCACCCTGTGACTCACTTCTGCTTCCATGGTTCCATCCACTGCTAAGTCCACTCACAGATATCTAAAACACTTCGCTTCCTCCAGTTTTTCTCCATTCAAACTCACCTCCCAATTAACTTGTCCCTCAACCCTACTGAACCTAATAACCTTGCTCTTTTTCATATTTAGTCTCAGCTTTCTTCTTTCACACACTTTACCAAACTCAGTCACCAATTTCTGCAGTTTCTAATCCAAATCAGCCACCAGCGCTGTATCATCAGCGAACAACTGACTCACTTCCCAAGCCCTCTCATCTACAACAGATTGCATACTTGCCCCTCTCTCCAAAACTCTTGCATTCACTTCCCTAACCACCCGATCCATAAACAAAGTAAATAACCATAGAGACATCATGAACCCCAGCAACAAACTGACATTTACTGGGAACCAATCACATTCCTCTCCTCCTACTGGTACACACGCCTTACATCCTCGATAAAAACTTTTCACTGCTTCTAGCAACTTACCTCCCACACCATATACTCTTAAAACGTTCCATAAAGCATCTCTATCAGCCCTATCATATGCCTTCTCCAGATCCATAAATGTTACATTCAGATCCATATATTTTTCTAAGTATTTCTCACATACACTCTTCAAAGCAAACATCTGATCCACACATCCTATATCACTTCTGAAACCACACTGATCTTCCCCAATCTGATGCTCTGTACATACCTTTACCCTCCTTTATAATTTCCCAGGAATACTCAACAAACTTATACCTCTCTAATTTGAACATTCGCCTTTATCCCCTTTGCCTTTGTACAATGGCATTGTACATGCATTCCTCCAATCCTCATGTTCATCACCATGGACCATACATACATTGAATATCCTTACCAACCAATCAGCAACACAGTCACCCCCTTTTTCTTATAAGTTCCACTGCAATACCATCCAGACCTGCCACCTTGCTGGCTTTCATCTTCCACAAAACTTTCACTACCTCTTTTCTGTTTACTAAGCCATTCTCCCTGACCCTCTCACTTTGCACACTACCCTGACCAAAACACCCTATATCTGC
>JAUUDZ010043830.1:0-10659 GCA_032361705.1 Panulirus versicolor | reverse complement strand
ACCATCTGAACAACGTGTGAACCATCAGAGCTACGTATGAACCATCAGAGACACGTGTGAACCATCAGAACGACATACGAATCAACAGAACAAAGTACGAACCATCAAAACAACATAAAAACAACCAGAACAAAGTGTGAACAATCAGGCCTACGTATGAGCCATGAGAATAACGTATAAATCATCAGAGCTATGTATGAATCAACAAAACATCGTATGAACCATCAGAACACCGTAAGGACAACCAGAACTATATATGAACCATCAGAGCTATGTATGACCCGTCAGAACAATGTGTGAACCATCCGAACTACTTATGAACCATCAGAACAACGTGTGAACCATCAGACCTACGTATGAACCATCGAAATAACGTGTTAACCGTCAGAACTACGAATGAATCAAAAGAACAAAGTATGAAACTTCAGCACATCGTAAGAACAACCAGTGTGAACCATCAGAGAGATGTTTGAACCACCAGAACAACGTGTAAACCATTAGAGCAACGTATGAACCATCAGAAACACGAGTGAAAGATCAGACCAACGTATGAACTATCAGAACAACATGTGAACCATCAGAGCTCTGTAAGAAGCCTCAGAACAACGTGTGAACCATCAGACCTACGTATGAACCATTAAAACAACGTGTGAACCATCAGAACTATGTATGAATCAACAGAACAAATTATGAACCATCAGAACTATGTATGGATCAACAGAACAAATTATGAACCATCACAACAACGTAATAACAACCAGAACAAAGTATGAACAACCAGAGCTACGTATGAACCATCAGAAAAACGTGTGAACCATCAGAGCTATGTATGAGCCATCAGAACAACGTGTGAACCATCAGAGCTACGTATGAATAAACAGAACAAAGAATGAATCACCGGAACAACGTAAGAACAACCAGAACAAAGTATGAACCATCAGAGATACGTATGAAGCATCAGAACAACGTGTGGACCATCAGACCTACGTATGAACCATCAGAACAACGTGTGAACCAGCAAAGCTACGAATGAATCAAGAGAAGAAAGTATGAACCATCAGAACAACGTAAGAACAAACAGAGCAAAGTGTTCAGAACAACGTAAAAACAACCAGAACAAAGTGTGAACCATCAGGCAACGCATATACCATCAGAAACACGAGTGAACCATCAGAACTACGTAGGAACCATCAAAACAACGTGTGTATCATGAAAGCTACGTAAGAACCATCAGAACAACGTGTGAACCATCAGACCTACGTATGAAACATCAGAACAGCGTGTGAATCATCAGAACTACGCATGAATCAACAGAACAAAGAATGAACCATCATAACAACGTAAGAACAACCAGAGCAACGTGTGAACCATGCGACCTACGTATTAACCATCAGAAGAACGTGTGAACCATCAGAGCTATATATGAACCATCAGAACAATATGAGAACCATCATAGCTAAATTGAACCATTATGATAACGTGTGAACCGTCAGAGCTACGTATGAATGAACAAAACAAAGTATGAACCATCAGAACAACGCAAGAACAACAAGAACAAAATATGAGCCATTAGACCTACGCATGAACCATTAGAACAACGTATTCACCATCACACCAACGTATAAACCACCAGAGAAACGTATGAACCATCAGAGCTACGTATGAATCATCAGAACAACGTAAGAACAACCAGAACAACAAACATATAAACCAGCAGAGAGAGGTATGAACCACCAGAACAACGTATGAACCATCAGGGCTACGTATGAACCATCAGGGCTACGTACGAAACAACAGAACTACGTGTGAACCATCCGACCTACGTATGAACCATCAGAACAACGTCTGAACCATCAGAACAATATGTGAACCATGAGAGATATATATGAACAATCAGAACAACGTGTGAACCATCAGAGGTACCTATGAATCTACAGAACAAAGTATGAACCATCAGAACAACGTATAAACAACCAAAAGAAAGTGTGAACCATCAGGTCTACGTATGAACCATCAGAACCAAGTGTTAACTATCAGAGCTACGTATGAATCAACAAAACAAAGCATGAACCAACAGAACAACATAAGAGAAACTAGAACAAATTGTTAACCATAAGTCCTACGTTTGAACCATCCGAACGGCTTGTTAACCATCAGAGCTACGTATGAATCAAGAGAACAAATTATGAACGATCAGAATGACGTAAGAACAACCAGAACAACGTGTGAACCATCAGAGCTACGTATGAATCAACAGAACTAAGTATGACCCACCAGAACAACGTAAGAACAACCAAAAAAAAAACAAAAAAAAAACGCATTAACCATCAGAGCTACGTTTGAACCATCAGAACAACACATGAACCATAAGAACTACGTATGACCCATAAGAACAACGCGTGAACCATCAGAGCTACGTATGAATCAACAGAATAAATTTGAACGATGAAAACAACGTAAGAATAAGCAAAAGACCGTATGAACCATCAGAGCTACGTATAAACCATCAGAACAACGTATGAGCCATCAGAACAACGTATGAACCATCAGAACTACGTACGAACCATCAGAAATATGTATAAAACTTCAAAGCTACGAAAAAAACCATAATGATAACGTATAAACCATCAGAAACACGAGTGAACCATCAGACCTATGTATGAACCATCAGAAGAACGTGTGGACCATGAGATCTATGTAAGAAACATCAGTAGAACGTGTGAACTATCAGACCTACGTATGAACCATTAGAACAACGTGTTAACCATTAGAGCTACGTATGAATCAAAAGAACATAGTATGAACCATCAGAACAACGTAAGGGCAACCAGAACAAATTGTGAGCCATCAGAGATACATTTGAACCATCAGAACAACGTGCAAGCCATCAGAGCTACGTATGAAAGAGAAACACGAGTGAACCATCAGACCTACATATGAACCATCAGAACAACGTGTGAACCATCAGAATTATGTATGAACCATCAGAACAACGTCTAAACCATTAGAGCTACGTATAAACCATCAACACAACGTGGGAACCATCGGAAATACGTATTAATCAACAGAACAAAGTATGAACCATCATAACAACGTAAGAACAACTAGAACAAAGTAAGAACCATCAGAGCTACATAAGAACCATCTGAGCAACGTATGAATCATTTAGAGCTACATATGAGCATTAGAACAACATATGAACCATCAGAGCCAATCATGAACCATCAGAAAAAACATGTGACCATCAGAGCTACGTATGAATCAACAGAACAAATTATGAACGATCAGAACAACGTGAGAACAATCAGAACAACGTGTGAACCATCAGAGCTACGCATGAATAAACAGAAAAAATTATGAACCATCAGCACGACGTAAGAACAACCAAACCAACGTATGAACCATCAGAGCTACGTTTGAACCATCAGAAGAACGTATGAACCACCAGAGCTACGTATGAACCATCAGAAACAAGGAATGAACCATCAGACCTACGTATGAACCATTAGAAGATCGTATGAATAAACAGAACAAATTATGAACCATCAGAACGACGTAAGAACTACCAAAACAACGTATGAACCATCAGAACTACGTATGAGCAATCAGGACAACGTATGAACCATCAGAGCTACATATGAACAGTCAGAAACAAGGAATGAACCATCAGACCTACGTTTGAACCATTAGAAGGTGTGAACCATCAGAGCTATGTAAGAAGCATCAGAACAACGTGTGAACCATCACACCTACGTATGAACCATCATATCAACGTGTGAACCATCAGAACTACGTATGAATCAACAGAACAAAGTATGAACCATTATAACAACGTCAGAAAATCCAGAATAATGTGTGAATCATCCGACCTACGTATGAACCATCAGAACAATGAGTGAACCATCAGAGCTACGTATGAACCATTAGAACAATATGCGAACCATCAGAGCTACATATGAGCCATCAAAACAACGTGTCAACCATCAGAGTTACGTATCAATCAACAGAACAGAGAATGAACCATCAGCACAACCTAAGAACAAACAGGACAAAATGTGAGCTATTAGACTTACGTAAGAACCATTAGAACAACGTTTGCACCATCACAGCAACGTATGAAACATCAGAACAACGTATGAACCAACAGAGCTACGTATGAATTATCAGAACAACGTAAGAACAACCAGAAGAACACATGAACCATCAGAGCAACGTATGAAGCACCTGAATAACGTATGAAATATTAGAGCTACGTATGAACCATCAGAACAACGTGTGAACCATCAGAGCTACGTATGAACCATTAGAACAACGTGTGAAACATCTGACCTACGTATGAACCGTCAGCACAGCGTGTGAACCATCAGAGCTACGTATGAACCATCAAAACAATATGTGAACCATCAGATATACGTATGAACAATCAGAACGACGTGTGAATCAACAGAACAATGTATGAACCATCAAAACAACAAAAAAACCAGAACAAAGTGTGAAAAATCAAGCCTACGTATGAACCATCAGAACAACGTGTTAACCATCAGTGGTACGTATGAATCAACAAAACAAAGTATGAACCATAGGATCACCGTACAAACAACCAGAACAACGTGTGAACCATCAGAGCTCTGTATGCCCCATCAGAACAACATGTGAAGCATCAAAACTACGTTTGAACCATCAAAACAACGAGTGAACCATCTGACTTACATCTGAACCATCAGAACAACGTGTGAACCATCAGAGGTACGTATGAATTAAAAGAACAAAGTATGAACCATCAGAACAACGTAAGAACAACCAAAACAACGCATGAACCATCAGAACAACGTAAGAACAACCAAAACAACGCATGAACCATCAGAAGTACGTATGAATCCATGAGAACAGCATGTGAACCATCAGAGCTACTATGAGCCATCAGAACAACATATGAACCATCAGAGCTAATTACAAACCATCAGAAAAACATGTGACCATCAGAGCTACGTATAAATCAACAGAACACAACAGAACGATCAGAACGACGTAAGAACAACCAGAACAACGTATGAACCATCAGAGCTACGTATAAACCATCAGATATATGTATAATACATCGGAACTACGAATAAAGCATAGCATAACTATAACGTATAATACATCAGAACTACGAATAAAGCATAGCATAACAATAACGTATGAATCATCAGAACTACGTATGAACCATGAAAGATACGTATTGACCATTAGAGCTCCATATGAATTATCAGAGTTAGGATAACCAATCAGAACAACGTATGAACCATTTAAAATAATGTATGAACCATCAGAGATATGTATGAACAATCAGAGCGACGTATAAACAATCAGAAGAACGTATTAACCATCATGATAACCTATGAACCATCATAGCTACGTATGATCCATCAGAATAACATATGACCATCAGAGCTACGTATGAGTCAACAGAACAAATCATGAACCATCAGAACAACTGAGGAACAACCAGAACAACGTGTGAGCCATCAGAACTGCGTATGAATCAACAGAACCATCAGAACAGCGTTAGGACAAACAAAACAGCGTATGAACCATCGGAGCTACGTTTGAGCCATTAGAGCAACATATGAACCATCAGAACTACGTGTGAGCCATCAGAACAACGTGTGAAACATCAGAGCTACGTATGAATCAACAGAACAAAGTATGAAATATCGAAACAACGTAAAAACAAATAGAACAATATATGAACCATCAGAGCTACGTATGAACCATCAGAACAAGGTGTTAACATTTAAAGCTACGTATGCACCATCAAAACAACGTGTGAACCATCTGACCTACGTATGAATCACCTGGACAACGTGTGAACCATGAGAACAGTGTATGAACCATCAGAAGAATATGTGAACCATCAGAGCTACATATGAAGAATCAGAACAGCGTGTGAGCCATCAGAAGTACTATGAATCAACTGAACAAGGTATGAACCATCGGAACAACATAAGAACAACCGGGACAAAATGTGAGCCATCATAGCTACGTATGAACCATCAGAACAACGTATGCATCATCACAACAATGTATGAACTAACTGAACAAAGTATAAACCATTAGAGCCACGTATGAATCATCAGAACAACGTAAGAACAACCAAAACATCGTATGAACCATCAGAGTGACGTATGAATCAAAAACAACATATGACCCATCTTAGCTACCGATGAACCTTCAGAAAAAAAAATGTGAGACATCGGAACTACGTATGAACCATCAGAACAACATGTGACCCATTAGACCTGAGTATGAACCATCAAAACAACGTGTAAACCATCAGAGCTTCGTATGAAACATCAGAACAACGTGTGAACCATCAAACCTACGTATGAACCACCAGAACAACGTGTAAACCATCAGAGCTACGTATGAATCTAGAGAACGAAGTATGAACCATCAGAACAACGTAAGAACAACCAGAACAAAGTGTGAACCAACAGGCCTACGTATGAACGATCAGAACAGCGTGTTAGCCATCAGAGCTACGTTTAAATCAGCAAAACAAAGTATGAATAATCAAGACATCGTAAAAACAACCAAAACAACGTATGAACCATCGGAGCTATGTATGAACCATCATAACAACGTGTGAATCACCAAAACTACCTAACCTAACCATCAGAACAACATGTGAACCATCAGAGCTATGTACAAAATATCAGAACAATATGTGAACCATCAGAGGTACATATAACCCATCAGAACAACGTGTGAACCATCAGAGCCACGTATCAATCAATAGACAAAGAAATGAACCATCAGAGCAATGCAAGAACAACCAGAACAAAGTGTAAACCATCAGGCCTAGGTATGAACCATCAGAAGAACGTGTTAACCATCAGAGCTGCGTATGAAGCAACAAAAAGTATTAACCATAAGAGCACCCTAGAAGCAACAAGAACGACGTATGAACCATCAGAGCTATGTATGCCCCATCAGAACAATATGTGAACCATCAGAACTACGTATGAACCATCAGAACAACGTGTGAACCATCAGAACTACATGTGAATAAAAAACAAAAACAAAATATGAACCATCAGAACAACGTAAGAAGAACGAAAACAAATTGTGAACCATCAGAGCCACGTCTAAACCATCAGAACAACGTGATACAAATCAAGGCTACATATGAACCATCAGAGCAACGAATGAACCATCAGACCCTCATATGAATCATCAGAACAAAGTGTGAACCATCAGAGCTACGTTTGAACCATCAGAACAACGAGAGAACATATCATAGCTACGTATGACCCATCAGAACAACGAGTGAACATTCAGACCTACGTATGAACCACCAGAAGAACGTGTGAACCATCAGAGCTACGTATCAATCAACAGAACAAAGTATGAACCATCAGAACAACATAAGAACAACCAAAACAAAATTAAAGCCATCAGAGCTACGTATGAAACATCAGAACAAAGTATTCACCATTACAACAACGTATGTACCAGTGGAACAACGTATGAATCATCAAAGCTGCGTATGAATTATCAGAAAAACGTAAGAACAACCAGAACAACGAGTGAATCATACGAGCGACATATGAACCACCAGAACAACGTAGGAACCATCAGAGCTACGTATGAACCATCAAAACAACGCGTGAACCATCTGACCTACGTATGGACAATGTATGAACCTTCAGAGCAGTGTATGAACCATCAGAACAATAAGTGAACCATCAGAGCTACATAAGAATCAGAACAGCGTGTGAACCATCAGAAGTACGTATGAATCAACAGAACAAAGTATGAACCATAAGAACAACTTAAGAACAACCAGAACAAAGTGTGAACTATGAGGCCTACGAATGAAGCATCAAAACAACGTCTTAACCATCAGAGGTACGCATGAATCGACAAAACAAAATATGAACTATCAGAACACCGTAAGAACAACCAGAACAACATATGAATCATCAGAGCTATGTCTGAAACATCAGAACAACGTGGGATCCATCAGGACTACATTTGAGCCTTCAGAACAACGTGTTAATCATCAGACCTACGTATGAACCACCAGAAGAACATTTGAACCATCAGAGCTACGTATGAACCATCAGAACACCTTGTGAACTATCAGAAATACATATGAACCATCAGAACAACGTGTGAAACATCAGGGGGTCATGTGATTGAACGGAACAAAATATGAACTATCGGAACAACGTCCGAACAACCAGAACAATATATGAAACATTAGAGCTACGTATGAACGATACGTATGAACCATCAGAACGATATGGAAACCATCAGGGCTACTTATGAAGCATCAGAGCAACATGTGAACCATCAGAGCTATGTATGAGAGCAGCCAGAACAAAGTAAGAACAATCAGAGCTAGGTATGAACCATCAGAGCTACGTATGAATCAAGAGAACAAAGCATGAGCCCATCAGAATAGTGTAAGAACAACCAGAACAACATATGAATCATCAGAGGTACGTATGAACCGTCAGAACAACGTAAGAACCATAAGAGATAATATATGAACCATCAAAACAACAATTGAACCATCAAAGCTACGTAGGAACCATCAAAACAACGTGTGAACCATCAAAGCTAAATGTGAAGCATCGGAACAACGTGTGAATCATCAGAGCTACATATGAATGAACAGAAGAAAGTATGAACCATCAGAACGGCGTAAGAGCAACCAGAGCATCGTATGAACCATCAAAGCTACGTATGAACCATCAAAACAACGTGGGAACCATGAGAGCTACATATGAATCAAAAGAACATAGTATGAATCATCGGAACAACGTAAGATAAACTAAAACAACGTATGAACCTCCAGTGTAACGTTTGAACCATCACAACAACATATGAACCATCAAAGCTACGTATGAACCATAAAAGTGTTATCCATCAGACCTACGTATGAACGATCAGAACAACGTGTGAACCATCAGAACTACGTATAAAGCATCACGATAATATGTGAACCATCAAAGCTACACATGAACCATCAAAACAACATGTGAACCATCAGAGCTACGTATAAATCAACAGAACAAAGTACGAACCATCAGAAAAACGTAAGAACAACCAGAATAATGTGTGAACCATCAGGTCTAAGTATGAACTATCAGAACAAAGTATTAACCATCAGAGCTACTATGAATCAAGAAAACAAAGTATGAACCATCTGAATACCGTAAAAACAACCAGAACAACGTACGAACGATCATAGTTATGTATGAACCATCAGAACAACGTGTGAACCATCATAACTAAGTATAAACCATCAGAACAACATGTGAACCATCACACCTACGCATGAACCATCACAACAACGTGTGAATCATCAGAGCTACGTATGAATCAAAAGAACAAAGTGTGAACCATCAGAGTAACGTGAGAACAACCAGAAAAAAGTGAGAACCATCGCAGCTACGTTTGAACCATCAGAACAACGTGTGAACCATCAGAGCTAAGTATGAACCATCAAAATAACGAGTGAACCATGAGACCTACGTATGAACCATCAGATCAACGTGTGAACCCTCAGAGCGACGTATGAACCATAAGAACAATGTATGAACCATCAGAACAACATAAAAACAACCAGAACAAAGTGTGAGCCATCAAAGGGACTTATGAACCACCAGAAAAAGTATGAATCATCAGAGTTACGTATGAAGCATCAGAACAACGGTGAACCATCAGAGGTATGTATGAACCATCAGAAGAACGTGTGAAACATCCAACCTACGTATGAACCATCAGGACACCGCGTGAGCCATCAGAGCTATATTCAAACCATCAGAACAATATGTGAACCATCAGAGCAACATATGATTAATCAGAACAATGTGTGAACCGTCAGAGATACGTATGAATCAATAGAACAAAGTATGAACCATCAAAAGAACGTAAGAACAACCATAACGGAATTCCCGCCATCAAAGCTACATATGAATCATCAGAACAATGTATGAACCGTCACAATAACGTATCAACAACCAGAAGAACGTATGAACGATCAGAGGTACATATAAATCATCAGGCCAACGTAAGAACGACCAGAACAACGTATGAACCATCAAAGCGACGTATGAACCACCAGAACAACGTATGAACTATCAAAGCTTCGTATGAATCATCAGAAACACGTGTGAAACATCAGCGCTACGTATGAACCATCAGAACAACGTTTGAACCATTCAACCTACTTATAATCCATCACAACAACGTGTGAACCATCAGACCTACGTAAGAACTAATAGAACAAGATGTAAATCATCACAGCTACATATGAACAATCAGAACCACTTGGGAACCATCAGAGCTACTTAAGAATCATCAGAAGAAAGTATGAACCATCAAACAAAAGACAACCAAAACAAAGTGTGAACCATCAGAGCTACGAATGAACCATCAGAACAAAGTGTTAACCATCAGAACTACTTAACAATCAACAAAACAAAGTATGAACCATCAGAATAACATCCGAACAACCAGAACCATCAGAGGTATGTAAGAAAAACGTGTGAACCATCAAAACTACATATTAACCATCAGAACAACGTGTGAAAGATCACACCTACGTATGAACCATCAGAACAAAGTGTGAACCATCAGAGCTACGTATGAATCAAGAGAACA